>JAHBCN010003433.1:0-75044 GCA_019359885.1 Listronotus oregonensis | reverse complement strand
GGGGGCAAATTATTATATTCGTATTTTGTAAATAATACCACAAACGTGGCGACTATGTATATACCATAATAAAAAAATTTAAATAATTATGGGACGTTAAATAAAAAAAAACAAAAACTTATCGGGGGGGGGGGAAAAAAAATAGAGATTTAAAATTCCCCCTTGTTTTTTCTATGGGAAAATAAATTTTTAAAAAAATTTTTTTTGAAATAACTAATTATGAAAATCAGGTGTTCAAAATGGGGGAACGTTAAAATTAAATATCCTTAATATATTTTAAAAATTTTTTTTAAAAAGATAAATTTTATAAAAATTTTTAAAAATTTTTAAAAATTTATATTATATTGATGTAGACGGGACATCATCCATTTCTGAAAATAATAAAAAAATTTTTTAAAATACCCCCAAAAAGATAATCGAGGAGCCAAAATATTACCATTAAAGTTTAGGGAAATTTTTTAAAAGATGGGGGAAAAAAAACAGAAGAAATGTTAAAAATTTTTTTACAATATTGGGTCCCATACGTCCTAAATAAGAAAATAACGGTAAAAAAACCCCTCAAATATTTAAAAAAAAGATTCTTACCACTTCTGCTTCACAAAAAAAAAAAAGGGGCCCCCTTTGCCGTTTTTTTATCGTTTTTTTTTCCCCCCGGGAAGACCAGGAAGAGGGATTAGTACAGATGTTAAGAGACCTACCCGTTCATCAGTTAAAGTCATCCTCTTAGGTAGGAAATGACCCCCGGCATCTATGGTTAAAAATTTTTCTGATACCGAATTTACCAGTCCCTTTTTTTTTTTCCCCGGAAATTTTAATGGTTTTTTAAAATTTTCTAACTCGGGAGGCCGTAAAAAATTTTTTTTTTCCCCAGCAACCCAACAGAGTTAATTGCTTCTAACGAGTTTGAGGGAGTTGAAAATTTTTAAAAAAAAAACACTTAAAACTTGAAGATTTAAAAAAAGAAAAAAAATAATTTTTAAGCAGAAAACTGATTTTTAAAAAAAAAATTTTCCCCACTTAGATTCATTCCAAAACCAAACTTTTTAGCCAATCAGCAATTTTTTTAAAAAACAAAGCCGCCACCCCGTTTAGTTTAAAAAGGAAAAAAATACCAAACTTTTAGCCAATCAGCAAACGTTTTAATTAAATAATATTAATATAACTTTATTGGTATTTACAAACATCAAAAATGTATTTTTCCCCTTAGTAAAAACTTTTTTAAAAAATATATATTTTTTTAAAAAACCTTTTTATATTATTACGTTCTTAATATAAAAAAGGAAAAAAAAAACCCCCAAAAAAATTTTTTTTAATTTTTTAAAGGGATTTTTAATATTTATTTTCCCCCTTTTAAAAAGGGGGGGAAAATTTAGACAATATGTAAAATTTTTAAAACCCCCAAAAACCCACAAATTTTTTAAAAGGGGGGCGAAAAAATTTAAAATTTTACCTTTTTTTTAAATTTTTTTTAAAACCGAAAATTTATGTCCGGGTTTTTTTTTTTCTTCCTTTTTTAAATTATTTTTTTCGAAAATTAAAAAAAAAATTTAAAACCCCCAAAATTAAAAAAAATTTATTTTGATTTTTTTAAAATTTTTATTAGTAAAATTTACCCCCCGGGGGTTTTTTTATTTTATTTTTTAAAAGTTTTTTTCACCGCAAAAAATTTTAAAATTTAAAAAAAAATTAAAATTTTTTTTTTTTATTTTTTCTAAAATTCAAAGACGTTTCAGTTCTGGAAAAAAAACCCGTTAAAAACCCGGGGGGGGAAAAAAAGGGAAAAAAAAAGCGGGGGGTTTTTCCCCGGGGCCCCCCTAATAAATTTTAAAATTACGGGATTTTTAAAAAAAATTTTTTTTTTAATAATTTTAAATTTTATTATTTTAAAAAATTATTTAATAATATTTTTATTTTTCAAAATTTAAAATTTTGGAAAAAAAGTCCAAATTAAGTTTTCCCTTTTTCCCGTACGTTTTTAAAAAACTAAAAACGTTGTACTCAAAATACATTCCTTTTTTTTTAAAAAAAAGATTCGGCCATTTGTATATCTAAAACCCCTGTCAATTTTGGGGGGGAAATTTCCCCCCAAAAAATTCAGAAAAAGTTTTTTCCTGAGGCCTAAATGTACTTTTCTTTAAGGCCCAAAACCCCCTTTTTTCCCCCATAAAAAAAAAAGGGTTTTTTTTCCCTTTTTTGATTAAAAATGTTTTTTAATTGTTTTTCCCGCTAATAGCCGTTGTATAGTCTTTTTTTATCAGCTAAAAGGGGAAAATATTTAAAAAAAATACAATATATTTTTGGGGGGTTTAAAAAAAATTTCACCATTTTTTCCTAAAACGCCGGGGCTTTTTTAAAACCCCTCTTTTTGGGGGGGTAAATAATGGGTTTTTAAAAAAAAATTTGTTCTTAATTTTTTTTTTTTAAATTTTTTGAAACCATAAAAAATTTTTTCCCAAAAAAAATATCAATTTTTTTTCCCCAAACCCCCAAAAAGCCCCTTTTGGGGGTTTTAAAATTTAAATAAAAACAGGTCAGGTTCTTTAGGCGTTTCAGCGTTTTTTTACAGTAAGTTTTTCGGTGGTTTTTTTTCCCGGTTTTTTTAAACCCTTGTGGGGTGACGGGTTTTTTTCGGTTGTTTGACTGTGGTTTTTTTAGCCTTTTTTGGGGCCCCTAAAGCCACTGAATGGCAAAAAAAATCGTCCGATCAAAGCCCCGAAAATTTCCCCTTTGATAGGGGGCCAAAAAATTTGGGGGAACCCCAAAAAAGGGGGATTTTCCCCGGGCCCCCGTTTGGTTTTTCTGCAAAAAAAACATTTTAAAAAACTGGTTTCACCATATTTTTAGGCCTTCTTAACCCGCGAATTTTGGGTTATTTGGGGATTTCAACCAGATTACCCCCGGGGAAAAAAAAATGCCCTAAACCATTTTTAAGAATTCGTATCCGGGGGGGGGTTTTTTTGGGGCATTTTATTTTTTTCCCCCTTTTAAAAACAAAAATAAAATATTTTTTTTAAAAATTTATATCCAAAGTTTAAAAAACCCCAAATTTTAATTTTTTTTCCCCCACGATTGAAATTTTTTTCCGGGGGGCCTTTTTGGGATATTGAAAAAAACAGCTGTTGAGGTGAAAATAAAACCAGGAATATTTTTTTAGCAATTTTTTTTTACCAGATGCATCAACTGTGAAAGCGGCATAAAAAAATACGCCACAGCGACCCCTTCCCCTCTTAATTTTTAGAGTCGGGGGATTCAAGCCCCCAATTTTTTAAAATTAGTTGATTTTTTTGAAAGTTTTTTAAAAAACCTCACTTATGTAAAATTACTTTTTTAAAAGGAAAAAGGGGGGTTTTAAAAAAATTTTTTATTTGGGGAAAAATTGGGAGTTTAAAACATCATCTCAAAGCCGAAGTGAAGAAGGGGAATAAGAGAGGGAAACCATTCTCCCCCAAAGGTCGGAAAAACCCCCTTTTTTAAAAAAAAGGGGAAAAACCCCCCAAACTTTTAAATTTTTTTAATTTAAAAAAAAGGGTTTTAAACAAAATTTTTTAACGAAAAACATATGGGGGAAAGACCCCCCCTTTAGGTAAACCCCCTTGTTAACCATTCAATATGGTCACAAAACCAAAAATTTTAAAAAAGGCCTTTTTTTTTAATACATTTATTATTATCAAATTTTTTTTAATTTATTATTATCAAAATATTTTTTTTTAATTTTTTTTTAGCCCAAAGGGGATACTCATTATTTTTTGGGGGTTTTACTGCCATCGTCATTTGCGGGCGTAACTTTCCGAAACGCCCCAAAAAAATTTTCGTTAACTTTTTTTATTATAAAAAAAATTCTTTAGGTTGACTGGGTTTTTTTCAATTGCCATGCCAAAAAAATTCGGTTTTTTTCCCCACATCGTAGGCGTTTTGAGCGACTCTCTTGGGGGGGAAAAACTTTTAGCAATAATAAAAGTTTTTTCCCAAAACCCTTTGTGTTTAAAATTTTACCACCCTTTTTTTTTTAAGGGGAAAGGGGTTGGAAAAAAATAATTTTATAATCAGCCACCCCCCAGTCGAAAATTTTGGGGAAAAAATTTTTTTGGTTGTTAGTTAAAAACCCCCTTTTAAGAGAAACTTATCATCATAACCAAAAAACCCCCAAAAAAACAATTTATTTTTCCAATGAGAAAATTTTTCCCTTCTTTTTTTAAAGGGGCCATATTTGGTGTTTGATACTTAAAAAAGGGGGAATTTTTTAACTTTGAGCGTCCTTTTTCCCCTTGGGGTTTTTGATTTTTTTACTAAACTTTTCTTAAAAATCACTTTATTTAAAATTTTAAAAAAAAGCTGAAAAAGGGGAAACCCTTTTTTAGAACAGTTTCCCCAAAAAGGTATCAAACCGTTAAAACCGTGTACCTGTTACACCTGTTACCTGACCCCCTGTTTCACCAGTTCCGTTATAGGGGTACGGGGCCTTTTTTTAAGAAACCGCTCTTTTTAAAGGGGAAAGACTTTTTTTAAAAAACCCAAACCCCGTTCAAAGAACCGACCTTTCCCCCTAAAAACCCCCCGTTTAAGGGGAAACCCCCCGTTCGGTAAACCGACCGGGGGAAAGCCCCGTTTAAAAAAAACCCACCGACCCCTTAAAACCGGGATTTTTAAAACCTGACCCGGGGGGAACCTGGTGATCTTGAACAACCTGATCATGGCGAACCTGGTAAACCCCAAACCCCGGGTTTGGGTTGAGTGGGGTTTTTGGGTTTTTTTGGTTCCAGGTTTGGGGAAACCCACCTGTTTTGACCCCTTTTTTTAAAAAAGGATTTTAAAAAAAATTTCCAAAAACCCTTTTTTTAGAAAAAACCCCATTAAAAAAGGGGTTTTTTTACTGTGCTTGGGGAAATTTTTGTTTTTTGCATCATTTTTATTTATCAACATATATTTTTTAAAATACCTTTAAAAAAAATTTTCATATGAAAAAAGAAAAAATTTAAAAAATTATTTAGTTTTTTTTTTATGTTTAAAAAATATATAGGATTAGTTTTTTTGGTATTTAATATACAGAGGCTTAATAAGTTATCAAACATTTTTAGTAATTATCAGACATGTATGGGGGGGGGACCAAAAAAAAATTTGGAATATGTGTTTTCCCCTTTGGGGGCCCCCCCTTTCTGCGCTGTATCCTGCTAAAAATAATATTAATTTAACATCATCGTATCCAGATCCAACTAAAGTTTTTTTAACTTAAAGGGGAAAAACCCTTTCCAAGACGTCCCAAATTCCGCGTTTCGAAAAACAAAAAAAAAGTATCCGTGAATGTTTTAGACTTCAAAAGAAAAAAATTTAAAAAAAGGGGCCCTATATATTAACTAAAAAAAAAAACGCGATAAAAAAAATTAACTTACTTTTTTTACCCCGGGGCTTTATATTAGCGAACATGATCTTGATGTTTTAAACCCCCCGTTATATACCACTATGTTTGGATTAAGGATTTATCGCTCTTTTTCCTCGCAAAAAATAAGGATCTTTCCCAAAAAAATTTTTTTGGGTCGGTGTTTAAATTTTTTAACGCAGGAAAACTTGATACATGCGGGTGTGTAGAAATTATCCAACATAGCAGTACCCAGAGTTCCCGAAGAGGGTAAAATATTGAAATTTAGACATTTCAAAAAAAGGGGTTGTACCGTTTGTTATTTATGCCGTACAGAGTGTTTATTATTTCCCAGTAGAAGATGATGTTTCAAAAAACTCAAAAGACCCACAACTATACCATACAGCGTGGGATATTATGTTAAATCGGCTATGACGATTCGCTATTATTTTATAAAACATATACAGGGCGGGTCATGGAGTTTTGTTAAAGAGCTGAAACAATTTTCTGAAGATTGGAAAGGTATTTCAGTGCCCTTTCCAATGGAGCCGCTAACAGAAGAGCAAAAAATACGTTTTAGATCGGGACATTGCCATATTTAAAAACCCCCGGGAGAAAAGAAAGTTAAGACCACCCATTTAACTGGGAAATATCGCGGACCTGCACAGAAACATTTAACTTGGCTATCAAGATGCCCAATGTGTCCCAGTGATATTCCACAACCTTAGCGGCTACGACGGACACCCGATAATAATGGCTCTAGAAAAGGGGAAAAGGACGAATATTATTACCAGTAAATAAAGAACGCTTTTCTCTTTTTTAAAACATTTTAGGCACGCTGGTTAGTTTTGATTTATTGATAGTTTTCGATTCGGCCCGCCAAATTGGTGATCTCGCCTCAATTTATCAGCCACCCTTTTTACAATCAGAATTTAAAATTTGGCGATGAACCTTAAAACTATTAAAAAAAAGGGGTATTTCCATATGAATTTATAACAACGGGGTCATTGCCAATACCGAACTACCACCAAAATGTTTTTTTATAATAGCTTGAGGGCGAAAAATCAGCAAAAAGTTACCACTTGCGCAGAAATGGGAAAAATTTTAAATGTAGAACCATGTGGTTATTCCGATTTTTCTAAAGACTGACGTTCTACTTGGCGATGTATTGAGACCGGCTACTGGATAAGACAAAAAAGGGTGGATCCTGCACATGCGTATTTTCCTGGATACTCTGGTTATGTATGACTTATAAAAAAAAGCAGCCTTTTTAACTGTTGACCGTTTTTCGAAATGATCGAATTTATAGAAAGAGGCATACGAGGCGGATTAAGTCAATGTGGGGGAGATATGCTGAAGCCAATAAAGATATAGCCCAAATGACAACCCCGGGGCACATATTTACAATATTTTGATATTAATAATCAATATGGATGGCAAGTCACAAAAATTCCATATGGAGGATTTAGTTGGAAATGACATTTTACTTTTTAAAGGGATATTCCCGATGATGCCAAAAAAAGGGGACATTTTAGAAGTTATTTTGCTTCCCCGAACCATGACGAGTTTTTTGACTTTTCCCCTTTGAACATCGCATACCCCAAGGCTCAAAAATAAGAAAATTGGAAAACCTGTTTAATAAAGAGAAATATGTCATAAATACAGAAATTAAAAAAAGATAATTAAGCTTGGGGTTAAAAGTTTTTAATCCATCGAGTCTTTCATTTAACAATCTTCCCTGCTAAACATTAGTGGTGTTTACTAATATTATACATATTGTACTAAATTTATCACATCATATTAAAAAAAGGCAAACTTAAATTAAAAACACTTCATATTAAAAACCTTTTGGTATTTCAATTTTTTTTTCCTTTTTTTTATTTTAAAGGGCGTAATAAATACATAATTTTAAAAAATATATATTTTAACTCGGTTTACAAGAAAGGAATTTAGATGTTTTTAAATACCAATAAAAGTTTATTAATTTATTTAATTAAAAGTTTGCTGATTGGTGTTTGGTATTTTTCCATATGAAACTAGCGGGGGGCGGCTTTGTTTAAAAGCTTGCTGATTCAAAAATTTGGGGTTTTTGGAAAAAAATCTAAGTGGGGAATTTTTTAAATATCGACGTTTTTTGCTTTTTTAAAAAATTTTAGTTTTTGCTTTATAAGTCTTCGTTTTAAGTGTTTTTTTTAAGGCTTCATCAACCCGTCAAACCGGGGGTTTCGTCTTTCGAAAAAGGAAATCTTTAAAAAAAAATTTATTTCAAAAAACAAAATTACAATGATTCTAATATACTAGCGAAAATTAGATACAACGATCTTTGCGTTAAGTACAAAACTAGAATGACTAAAAATAAAGGGGTTTGGCCTATTTATAAAAAGGGTTATCATTAGAAAGTAAACTTAAAAGGAAAAAAGTAATGCATTTCTTAAATTCTAGCAACAAACTCCCCCCCTTTAAATCTCGGAAAAAGAGGTTGACGTTTTTTCCCAGTTTTCTTGAAGTTCAATATCGGGGGCCTCTGGTTTTCTTGGTGTTTATTCGGATTTGCCAAAAATAATATAACTCCCGATATTGGATGTATTCAACAATGCAGATTATAAAGCTTGGAGCCCCAAAAAGTGGAGGAATTTTGCATATTATGAAATTTTAGTGTAGAAATTATCTTGTTTGTTTTGGAGATCCGTGGTTGGGTTTGAAATGAATTTGTGTTTTATTTTGGATTTTTTTGAAATTTTAATTTGGGGTTTCCAACTGAAGAAGATGTCTGAGGATTCTTCTTTTTTTTAAAAAATTGTCCGTTTATTGTAGTGAACAATTATTTAAACTAATTACGGTTGGCTTTGTTATAGAAGTATATTTTCTTTGTCCTAGGCAATTGCTCTTGATTAGCGTTGCATTGGCTGGAATTATTAGTACTTCATTTTTGCTTATGCGAAGTACGCTGGAGGGTAAATGTTGTTAACAACTGGAAGGTATTTTCGTTTGTTTGCAAAATTTTCCAACACAGACGTTGTCGCAGAGGGCTTCTTTGGCATATGAAGGTGTTTTCAATTTTGGACACTCTTCTAGGTAAATAATATTCTTTTTTTTGCAAGCAACAAGAATGGTTTGGGGATAATTATTGTTCGATTAAGGATAGGAATAGGATATATTTTATATAATTCAAAATAGAGTTGGTTAATAATTGGTATATGTATTGCAAAAATAAATTTTTTTAATTATTTTTACTTGAGGACTCATTATTTTGTAATAAGAAATTAGTTTGGAAAATTTGATAAGGTTTGCTGATGGAATGCGGTTAATCACTTCATTAAGTTGGAATTCATTTAATATAGTGTTATGCATAATTTTTAAATTTTTTGCAAAACTAATGGCATTCTCTATATTAGTTAGAGTAGATTTCATTTTTAGTAATTGAAGGGTTAATGTTACCCAAAATTAACTGCCCAATAGGGGTTTCTGCTAATGTCGTCACGGGTAAATTTCTTTAATTTTTTCGTATTAGTAATTGGTTATTTTCATTTAAAATATAAATTTTTGTAAGTTTCCGTTACGTTAGAAAGGATTGATATTGAATTTTTAATATCAGTTTGTAGATCTTGTTGGTTGTTAGTTAAATTTTTGATATAAATGTCATATTTTTTGTTCGCCCTCGGCATCTAATGTCCCAAAAAAGCCATTTATTTATATTTCCTACAGCGTTTATTAAACCTCTTTTTCATGAAATTCGTTAAATATTAAAGTTTTCTTTGAAGTGATTGTAAAAGATCGTTTGTTTGGTTTATTTTTTCTTTTTCCATATCAGAAAGTATTCGTTACGTTTTTAAAAAATAGACTTTGGTTTGCGTAATTTAATGTTACTTGAAATTCGTTAAGGCACTTGTCTATTTGTGAAATATTAATATGATAATAAATAACATGATGATTATTAGTAATGTATGTATTTCCGAGGACGACAGGAGAATGGGATTTTTTATTTCCCTTTTCCCCCTCGAAGGACCATGCTATGTCTAGAAGAATTGGTAGAAGTAGAAACAGTTTTGTCATCGTCTGAAACAAAACGTTGTGGTTTCGGGTTTTGCAGATGAATCATGCTTTTTTGAGAAATTTTAGGGAAAAGCTTCGACAGGGGTTTCTAATTTTTTTTATTTGTTTTTTTTTCTTTTTTTTTAGATTTAATAGGAATGTTTTCTCAAAGATAGGTTTAGACGTGTCTATTTTTTTTTATTTTCGACGCGATTTTCATTTCTGTTATCCAGAATATTTTGTTGTTGTTTTAATAATTGGGTGTTTAATTGATTTTTTATTATTTTAATTCTTTCAGAAAGTTCTTGGATAAAGTGGGTGATTTTTTTTTCTTCTGAAAGTTCTAAAGGATTTTTATAATCTAATTTTCCTTTAATTACTTGAAATGGGGTATATTTTGAAGTGCTATAGTGTATTGTTGTAATACAATAGGGTATAATTCATTAAATTAAAGAAATATTTTTCTTTTGGGTTTTCATTTTTAGTGCTAAAATGATTTTTGTTGATGTTGAGTGGAATCTTTCGACATATGAATTTGAGTTGGGGTTCATGAGGGGGACAATAATGCAATTGATATGAAGACTACAGAAATTTTGTAC
Organism: Listronotus oregonensis; assembly: GCA_019359885.1. Classification (NCBI taxonomy): domain Eukaryota; kingdom Metazoa; phylum Arthropoda; class Insecta; order Coleoptera; family Curculionidae; genus Listronotus; species Listronotus oregonensis. The sequence continues at coordinate 65,060 of JAHBCN010003433.1, read as the reverse complement.
GTTTTCATTTTAAAGGAAGTCCGTTATCGGTGGTGATTTTCAGGGCCCCTGCAAAGTTGTTAGGGGGTAGGCTGTCCTAAATTTGAAAAAATGTCTAATATTGTTAAAGTTTGTGTTATTGTTTTGTATATATCTATATAAATGTGATCAAGGGTTCATATCCTAAAGGAGTTTGGTTTTTAAAAACTAATTTATTTGGATGCCGTTCATACTTAGTTTTTTGACATATTTCGCATAAATTTACGTATGTTTTACTTTTTTCTAAATTGGGGGAATGAAAAAATGTTTTTAAGAGAAATAATATTTTTTTTGTAGACCGCGATGTGTGGTTTTTTGTTTCGTGATAATATTTTATTTTTGTTGTTTTTTCATCTTTTCTTTTTTATGTCCACTAAAAGAGTCCGAAATGTACAGTTTAGATATTATTTTTAAAATAGGTTTGAAAAATGTTGAGGGATAATTGGTTCTAAAGTTAAGTTTTTAAAGAACATCAGTATGTTTTGTTAGGGACAAAATTTTCTTTAATGACTTTGAAACCCCCATAGGTGGTCATTAGGGGGGAAATTTAATCTGTTTTTATCGAAGATAGAATGTCTTTCGATCTTTAACTTTTGAAAGGGGGAGTATCTAAAAATAATTTGGTTTTTATATATATTTAAAGTTTATTTACAAAAGTGCTCCTATGACTGGTTTTTTCATGACTTAGTGTTAGGGTTTGTGTCTCTGTTTTGTCTCACTATTAGACGGATAAGGTGTTTTTAATTTTTGAATGTCAGAGATTATATTTATATTGTGTTTTTGTTTGTTAGGTTCTTTTGAGGCATATCAAGTATTTCTCTAGGTCGTTATTGTTAAGTTCAGGAGATTTCGGTCGATTTGTGGAATAATTGACATTTGATCATCTTCAATGGCGTTAATTTGGCAGGGTATGCGACTAAGGGCGTCGGCATTTGTGTTGGTTTTCCCTTTTTTTAAGATAATTTCATAGTATTTTTCCAATTTATCGCCATCTTACAAATTTTGGAGTTTGGTTCAAATTGAAAAAAAACCTTTTTGTAAGGGTTTGTGATCGGATATGATCTTAAATTTTTTTGCCAGGAAAGGGTCTGAAATATTTTTGTTGCCCAAACGATGCCAATAATTCTTTTTCAATTGTAGAATAATTCTTTTCGGCAGCGTTTAACGTTCTAGGGCGTATGCAAAAAGGAGGTTTTTACCTACAGGGCCTTGTGAAAGTATTGCCCCTTTGGCAAAGTTTGAAGCGTCTGTGGAAACCCAAAAAAGGTTTAGAAAAGGGGGGGTTTGTTGAAAGTTTTGGGGTTCATTTTTTAAACATTATTTTGCATTTTTCAAGTTGAACCAAATTCGGGTATGTCGCTTTCTTTTTTCTTTAAACTTTGGGGTTTAAAGGGGTTTTTGTTAAGCAGCAAAGTTTTTAATAAATTTACGGTAATAGCCTATAAAGCCCAAGAAAGGTTTTATTTCTTTCGGGTTTTGAAGGGGGAATTTAAAATTGCTTTAAATTTTTCTTAGGGTTAGGTTTAATTCCGGGCGTAATAACAGGGCCCTAAAAGTCAGGTTTATCTAATTGTATTTTTAATTTGTTGTTTTGGAGTCGTTGGAAAAAAAATTTAAATTTGATATATGTTTTTTGGGATTTAGAGAAAATGATTATGTGCCCATTTTAACTAAACATTTTTTCCTTGAAGATCTCTTAAAAATTTAATTACTCCTGAAATGGCGGGCATTTTTTTAAAATGGCATTTAAAATATTCGTAATGACCATTTTCTACGCTGAAAGCTGTTTTTGGAATAAAAGTGGGGATCCATTTTGATTTGGTGGAATCCGGACGCTAAGTCTAGTGTCGTGAAATATTGACTCTTCCGGATTTTTTATCAAGGATATAAAGAAAATATTGGGGAAGGGGTAACGATCGTCAATTTTTTTTTCATTAACTTTTCTATTAAATGGTTAAATTTATTTTTGTTTACCAGATGCATCGTTTTTTTTTTGGTACTATCCACACAGGGGAAGACCAAGGGCTTGAAGAGGGTCTTTAATACCATCAGATAGCATTTGACTAATTTGCTTTTGGACTTCTTGTTTATGGACATAGGGATATCGATATGACTTTGTTTTTTGAACTGGAATTTCGTCAGAATTTTCGATTTTATGTTTGACGACTTGAAAAGGTTAATTTATCATTTGGTTTATGCAAAATATTGGGGGAAATTTCGCTAAGAGCTTTTAGACACAATGACTCTTCTATTGAGATGGTCAGATCGAATAAAGGAAAAGTTATTATTTCTTCTTTTTTTGGGAATTATCATATAATTAAATTTTACAAATTTGCTTTGGGTTATAATTTGTTTTCCCTTTGGGTTTAAAGGGGGTGCATTTTTTTTTAAAAGTTGAGAGTTAAATATAATAAGATACTAAGGTTTTTAAAATTTCTTATTTCTAAATTAAGAAACTATTTTACTTTTAAAAGTGATGGGAATTTCGAAGCTTTTATTTTTTTTGCAGGGCAAAAAAGTTCAGTGTCGTCGAAAGTATGTTGTCGGATCTTTTTTAAAACGATATTGTTGGGTGGAATTTCGACCTTTGTATTTCGAAATTTTTTTTATATTTAAGAGGTATATAAAAAAATTTTTCATTATAGAACCCCTGATTAGAGAAATCTATATTTAGGTTAAGTTTCTTAAATCCAATACCTAAAATCCATCGAAATAATCGTGAAAGCTAAAAAGAATAAATTCTAAAGGTGTATTTATTTTAAATTCTTCAAAAGTGGGAAACTTTGCTTTACTTTGGGTTTTAGTTTTTCCCCATGCATGTTACCAAAAGGGGGTGATTTGAATTAAAAATTTTGTCAGGGAAATTTTTTTCGGAAGGGTTATGAATAAAAAATATGAGATCCGGCATCTATTAAGAAATTTTAAGGGTGGATTCAAATTTTGATATATGGAAGGGGTTGTCTTGAAAAGGGGTTAATATCAATTTTGCCTTCCGGGAGGGGTTTAATTGAAAATTTTAATTGGTTTCAGAATTTTTTTACAAGTTGGGAAAAACTTGAGGGACATGGGGATCTTGAAACCGTTGGAGATACAAAGTGGGTTTAAAAGGGAGAAAAGTTGGGACCAGGTGCCAATATTCCGTTTTGAGATATTTTTAACTGGTCTCTTCAAAAAAATACAGAGTGAAAAAAAAAAAAATGTGCGTTTTGAACAACTTTATTTCCCAATCATTATGGATTAGACCGTGAAAATTTCAGGAGAGGGTAAGACATCTCGAATTTAAAAGGGTGTCAAAAAATTCTAGGCCTATATGTTGCGTGCAGCCATAATCAACTTTCGTTTCTTATGGCCGCCATTAATTTTACATTTTTAAAATGTTTAAAGACATCCCTTTAACCGTGTATAATCTTACTTATTAAATCAGTAAAAAAATCAAAATGACAAAATTATTATTTTTCCATAGTGGGAAAAAAGGCTTTTTTGTTCACCTTTTGTAATGTTTTTTAAAGATCAAGTATTTAATCTAGAACCTAATAAATCAAAACTAAACTTAAAAATTACAATAAAACGATTTAAAAGCTGCAGACTAGGAAAAAAAGAAAGCAAAAAGAAACATCACAAAAACCCAAAATAGTCTATTGAGTCTTTTTCAATAAGGCACCATTTTCCGGAACGCACAGTCTGTATCGCTTAATACTGTTCAGAAGAGTGCCTGATCATTTCGGGGGTGATGCTGTTAACAGCTTCTCCCCAACCCCCTCTTGGTGGAAAAACAGTTTCATGTGATGTGGCGTAAATTTTGTTTTTAAAAACCCCAAACGAAAAGTCCGGTTTCATATCTGGGGACCTGGCGGGCCTCTTCGGGTCCTTGTTTTTCATCCATTTTTTTGGGATATTCGGTATTGAGAAAAGTCAGTGACAATCCGGCATTGTGAGGGGCACCATCTTGTAAAAATACATTTTTTTGGATTGTTGCAAGGGGGAAGATCCAAAAGGGGTCTGCTATGTCTTTTTTGTAACAGATTTAAATATTTTTCCCGAATTAAATTTCATTGTAAAAATAAGGCCCAAATTACGTGGGTCCCAATGATTCTCATCCAAACTTTAAAAACCCCAAATTTAATTTGATGCCTCACTTCATGGGACAAATGCGGGTTCACCCCCCGGCCAAACAGTATTTTTGGAAAACTTTCCCCCCAGTTGGTAAAGCGATTTTCATCAGACCATAAAATTTTAAAGCAAAATTTGGATTCAAGTGGCATTGTTCAAAACCAAAGGCAATGCAGCCTTCTTGCTTGATCTTCATCTTGAAGCCCTTGACATACTGTTCGCGGTGGGGGGTGAAATTTTTTCCCGATTAAGAACGTCACTGGCCGTTGAGCGAGCAACGCCTGCGTATCTTCAATTTGCCGTAATGAGATACGAGGCGTCTGATTAATTTGCATAACTAAATTTTTTTTCTTCATTTGCGGTTTTTTCCCTTTTTTAATTTCCAAACTCCCATAATTAATTAAATTATTTTAAAACCTAAAACATCCCTTTTACTGGGTTGTCCCCTTTTCCGGGTATTTATTCAAGTACATTTCTTCAGCCATTTCGTCGTTCTTCGGCAAAATAAAACATTCCAACATGTCATATCTTTCACTATTTGAAACGCATTTTTTAACTTTATCTACTTAGCAAACTTTTCTTGACGTCTCATTAACAACACTATCGTATTGAAATAAAATATTAATACGAGACCACGTCAAAATGAATACGTCAATAATAACGAAATAGACATAAGCCATTGTAAAAAAGATAATTTGTTTTTGCATTTTTACTGGTTTAATAAGTACGAGTTATACAGGGTTTGGGAAGGGGATTTTTCTAAGCATTTTAAAAATGTAAATTCCCAAAATGGCGGCCATAAGAAAAAAGAAAGTTGATTATGGCTGCACGCAACATAGTAGGCCTAAATTTTTGACACCCTTTTAAATTGCGGAAAGTGTCACCCCCCCCTGAAATTTTCACGGGGCTAGTCCATATAATGATTGAAATATTAAAGTTGTTTTAAAACGCACTTTTGTTTTCACTCCTGTATATCTTTGAAGAGACCAGTTAAATATCCAAAACGGAATATTGTTGGCACCTGGTACGCAACTTTTCTCCCATTTAACCGACTTTGTATCTCCAACGGTTTCCAAGATCATGTACTTCAAGTTATTCCGGAACCCCCATATTGATCTTCTTGATAAAAAATTTTCATCTGTATAAAAAACTTGGGGTTTTGAAAGGTCTTGTTCTTGGGATCAGATATTCGTTATTTTGTTCGAATGTGTGGGAGTATTTTGTTATGCGCGAAATCATCGAAGGGTTATTATTTCAAGATGGGTAATTTTAGTAAATACCAGTGGGTTTGCGTGAGGATTGCGTTGGATTTTTTAGAGGTCTTTGAAAGATTGGGATGCCTTCTAGGTGTGATGCTTACACCGGACATTGGTTTGGCATGTCTTGAGGTTTGGATTTTTTTTTAAAGACATTTTTTTTTTTTACCAAAAACTTGTTGATTAGTTGGAAATCTTTGTTGAAATGGTTTTTGGTTGAATTGGTTGACTTGGAAAATATTTTGTATTGAAATGACTTGGGTTATGAATTCTGCTAAGAGTAGTTATTTCATTTGTTATTTTAGGTGAATTTTTTAAAATTAGTTTTTAACTGAATATTGTGGGGGGTTTTGTAACATTTGGGATCTATTAGCAAGTTGTTGTTCGATTAGTGAATGATTTAAGATAAGGTCGTTGTATCGTCTAAGTCTTTAGGTTGTTTTTCATAAGTATAGTTCTTAAATCGAATTTACATTTGCTAATAATACGGTTACGGTTAATTCGTTTTGTTCAATTAGGGGTGTTTTGGTTGCTTGTACTAAATTTTCAGTACTTATTTTTAAATTAATTTTTTTTAAGAAGTTTTTTTTTCAGAAAATCCAATACAGTTTCGTTTTTATTTCGAGTTAGAAGTTTTTTTTGCTGAGATAATGTTTTCTATTTACTTTGTTCCAAATTTATTTCTAAGTTCATTTTTAATGATCCAGCGATAATTCTGGGGGACAAAAGAAAATCTCCGGCTTCATCAATAATTTTTGAACAGATTGTGGCAAAAACAAATTGGGGAAACTTTCGTAAAAATTGGACTGTTATACCATCATAAAATTTATCAATGGTTTAAAAAAAAATTTAAATGTTCGGGGTTTTCCCTAAAAGGTTTGGTGTGAGGATTTCCCTTAGCTGCGCTTAAGGTCGCCATTTCGTTATTAAGTATTTCAGAGATATTTGTTAAATTTTCCTCTGTTAGGTTAAGTGTAACTTGAGGTAATGACATAAGATAAAAATATTAAAAAAAAAATAAAATATCAAAACAATAAAATTGGAAAATTGCAAAAACAATAAATATACCAATTTTACAAAAAATGGGGTGGTAAAGGAATTGTCACTTACAATCGTTGATCGGTTGCAACAGTAAAATTCTTGGACCATATGTTTTACAGTTGTGGTTGGCAGGTTCTCTTCTAAACAGTTGAAACTGAAGATCTTTGGCACTATGCAGGAATGGTTCTGGGCTTCTCAAAGGGCACTAGAAGATCTTGAAGAATTCTACCGGGTGACTGCGCCAGTTACGTCTTTCGAAACGGAAGTCTTTATAAAAAAACTTTTTATTTCAAAATACAAAATTACAATGATTCTAATATACTAGCGAAAATTAGGATACAACGATCTTAACTGCGTTAAGTACAAAACTAGAATGACTAAAACTAGAGGGTTGGCCTATTTATACAAAGAGGTTATCATTAGAAAGTAAACATTAAGGGTAATTAAGATAAGTGCATTTCTTAAATTCTAGCAACATAACTCTCGTTAGAAGCAATTAACTCTGTTGGGTTGCTAGAATCCAAATTTATTACGGCCTTAGAGTTAGAAATTAATAAGCCATATAAAATTACCGAAATAAAAAATGTGACTGGTAAATTCGGTATCCAGACGTTTGTAACTATAGATGCCTTGGGGATCATTTGCCTACCTAAGAGGATGACTTTAACTGATGAACGGGTAGAGTCTCTTAACATCTGTACTAATCCACTCTTCCTGGTCTTCCGGGGAATGAAATCGATAGAGAAATACGGCAAAGAGACCCCGCTTTTTGAATTTGTGAAGCAGAAGTGGTAAGAATCTTTTTTATAAATATTTAAGTTTACATAACGTTATTTTTCTTATTTAGGACGTATGGGACCCAATATTGTAAAAATTGTGAACATTTCTTCTGTTTTTGCCCCCTATCTATAACATTCCATAAACTTAAATGGTAATATTTAGGCTCCTCGATTATACTCGGGGTATTAAGTTATTTTTTTTTATTTTCAGAAATGGATGATGTCCGCGTCTACATCAATATAATATAATATTATTATAAAATTATTATAAAATTTATCATTATAGAAAATTGAAATATATATTAAGGATATTTAATTTTAACGTTCCCCCCATTTAGAACACCTGATTTTCATAAGTAATTATTTCAAAAAAATTCAAAAATTCATTTACACGATAGCAATAATACGAGGAATTAATATCTCTATTTACTCCCCACCCCTGATAAGTTTTTGTTTTTTTTTTATTTAACGTCTGTTGATACTTTATAATTATTTAATTTTTTTTATTATGGTATATATATAGTCGCCACGTTTGTGGTATTATTAACATATATACGAATATAATAATTTGCCCCCGGGGGTGTGCCTATCCATAAAAGCTCCCCTGCCAAATCATCATAGGGCATATCGGTCACCACTAATGTATACTGAAAATTATTTTATTAGATAAATATCAAAATTTTTTTAAAAATCAAAGCTTACGTTCGTCCCCGGCAGCAGCTCCTGAATGAGCCCGCTTACATAAATTGTTAGTCCAACCAATTCTAGAGAGAAATATAAACCGTTTTGATTTATATATTTTAAAAACTTAGAGAAATAAAGCCGGCGCCTAAATTTTTAAAAATTAAACTTACCCTCGTTTGTATAGTAGTATGCCATTTTTACGAGCACTAGCGAGCACTATAAAATTCACAAAAATAAAGAAAAAAACGGAAATGCGTTTGCTGCCATATTAATATTACTTCAATAAAATTTATATGCCTTATCAGTTTGTGGTAACAATTCTTTGCTAATATTGTTTTATATAACTGATTTTTCGTATATTTTGACTTCCAACATACCTAATTTTTATGTGAATGGTATATTAGGGCCTAATAGAGATGGGGGTAGCAACTGTTTTTTAATATATTCGCGCAACCCTGTTTTGCTGAAAACAGCCCAACATATTGTTCTAGGGCGCTTATGTGTGTTAACTTAAATGACGTTTTTTACCTTTATGGGAAATATTATAATGCTTTAGGATCCTGTAATATTATAATGCTTTTAGGATACATAATTAAATTTTGTAATACAGTAAAAACTTTCTATGCGGCTCTTATCAGTTTTGTGGTAATATAAATTTCCCGAATGTGTTTGATGTGTTATGTATACAGTTGCCCTCGAATCTCCGTCATGGACCTCTGTTGTGTTTGCCATTATTTTCTCATTGACAATAAATTAAAACTGTGGTTATGTTTAACGTGTTGCCGGTTAATTCCACACCCCTATTGCGGCTGGTGTAGTAAGCCGGCTAAAATAATCTGTCGTTTGTGCGCGCGCGGTTTTTAAGTTTATTTTGAAAATTTTAGTGCTTTTATTGTATTAATATTAATTTTTAAAAACTTCTTTGATATCAGTAATGTGTGTAATTGAGTGCAAATCACGTAAAAAATTTTTTAATCGTATGTTTTTAATACTAATACTACTTACGACAAACAGACAAACAGACCTAAATCCCTATCATAGTTTGGGGTGATAAACTATGCATTTTTTAAGCGTACCAAGATAATAATTTTTGGTGAAATATCCGTGGAAATTATTATTTTGACTGTCCCAAGTCTGTGAAAAACGCTAGAGACCCTTTCATAATTAGGGGTAATTAATTATGCATTTTTAAACGTACTAAAATAATAATAATTGGCGAAATAGATCTGAAAAATTATTATTTTAACAGTCTCAAGTCTGTATAAAACGTGAGAGGCCCTTTTGCAATTTGGGGTGATAAATTGCACATTTTTAAACGTGCCAAGGTAATAGTTTGCTAAAAAATAGCCTTGTGATTATTATCTTGCCGGTTCCAAGCCCGGTGAAACGTGAGGAAAAATGAGCCTTAATTTTTAATTTTTGGCCGTAATTTGGTATGTTGTATATTTAACTAACATATCAGATTGGGACCAGAAGTTAAAATTCTATCATTCAACTGTGGCGTGGATATGTTACGTCTTTTTACTATGTTGGAAAAAATATTGTCCTATATTAATATGGTACATTAGAACCACGCCCTTAACAGCTGTATCAAGTAGGACCCCATTCAATCAACTAGGACTGTTTTTGATAATTTCACTGGAGTCGATGTGTAATGTGTTGTTTTTTAATATTGCACGTTGGCGCCGGTAAAATTAACATTCAACGCAACATGCCCCATTGTGTTTGCATCCCCATTTATTTTAATGATGTATTTTGCTGTTGTTGTTGTTGTTTTTTATTATTGTAGGCTGGTTCCGGTAATATTAATATACCGCTTTTGATTAGGTAATTTTAACTTATATTGACACTTTTTAGGTTACCCTCCACCGCTGGAAAAATACAGGTACGTACTGCTAGTTAGATTGTGCCAGATATTTATTACTAATTATATCTCTCGATCTAACTACTGTTTGTACTGTACTAATCAACGTGTGGGCGCTGTTTTTTGTCGAAATTTGGTATGATCCCGGTAGACTGTTTTTTACTGATGTATCCGATAACCTGTTTTTTACTGAATGTATATAAATTTGCTCTTATAGGTACCTACCTGAATCGATGTATGGAACCCTTCACCCTGTTTTCTGCCGCACTCTAAAGAGATGTCCTTCCTTTAAGCTGGGGCTGTAAGCGGAGGAATTCTACGGTACTGCTTGGTAAGTCCTTTTTCTCTTAGATTACCTGCTAACATATAATATTTATTAGTTTGGCGGTGTATTGAACCGTATTTCAAGCTATACCCCTTTTACTCAATATTTTATTATCCATATTATGAAGTTCAATTTTTTTGGTTTTACGGGGGGTGTTGCAATTGTTTTATACTTGTAAATAACTATTAAATAATGCTACCTATTTTATACACTTTTTTCATCTAGAAGAAATTTCTCAATTACCCCGTATATTGGTTTAATCACGTTGTTACTATGCATTTCAATAATTTATTATTAATCTACCTATATATTTTTTTTAAATTAAACGTGTTTATTATCAGGAGGTATTTTTTAAATAATTTTTATGTTTATTTTATGCTATATTTTACTCAATCTCGAATGCTAATTATTAAACAGTGGTGTTGGTTGCTTTCGACCTGTTTATAGATTCAAAAAGACGTTTTGTCTTATTTCCTACCATTTATCTATCTCCTTTAACTATTATGTTTTTCCGCGCTATGTGATATACTTCCTAATGCGCTGAATTATAGGTCGAACACGTTTTTGCGCTCGGGTAAATTTTGGCTTTGCGGGGTGGATACTGCTATAATCTAAAAACATCTATATACTTAACGCCCTATGCTATTATGTAGGCTAAATATCGTAATTTTTCTATGTATGGATGATGAAATAATTTGTTTTTTTATTATACCCCACAGATTTGGTTATAATAGCAGCCGAAATATATTTAAGTCTGCAGCGTCGTGGCGCTCGGGCAATATTTCCAAAATTAGGGTTACTACCCCTATAAATTAAATTTAAATATGTTTCTTAGACCATAATGTAACATTAAACCAAAAATCATAAATTTTCTATTGACAGAAATCGGGAAAATAAACTTCAAACCTGGGAAAATAATTAACAAATATTAGGTTTTAAAGTAAAAAAAAACTGAAATACACATTTGGCGCTCGGGCAATATTTCCAAAATTGTGGGTTGGTTTATGCATAATTCATAATTAGCTATATACGTAACACTCTAAGGTATCATTTAAACGAAAATTTGAAATTTTTCTATGTATAGAAGCCTAAATAATCTGCTTTTTAATCTGCTGTAACGGGGTACTTATTGACTTATTAAACATAAATTTTCGTGCCTATTTTTTATGCTGGCGCTCTATTGACAATTGAATTTATAGCGGAATAAAAAGTATTTGCTTTTAATTTTATACCATATTTGTTTAAAATTTCATCTTTTTTAAATATTCGCCTTGATAAAGGAGTTTAATATTATTTTACTTTTTCTGTTGTGGTTAGTTGTTTTTTCAATTTATTAAACAAAAAAAAACAGTTTAATCTATTTAATATTCGACGTTTAAGCGGAATTTTTCCGGTGGATGTACGAATTTGATATCTAATTATTTTACGCTTTTTTGTGGTTCGGGTGCGGTATTGGCCTTTCAATTTATTTATGCTAAAAACCACTCTTTAATCTTTTTACATATTACGAAATATTGCACCTGCGGATGTGAGTTGGAATTTTTCGTTTACTGCGTGTTGTGTTTTTGATTTATTTATTTAAATAATATTATATTTCTATAATTATAACGGTTTAAAAACAACCTTTACTAATTTTTTTTTTGGTATCACTTATTCAAATTATACTGTGTGATATAATATTTACAAACAATTTTAATTGCATTGATTAATCCCATAGTACTTATATATCAAATACACCCGGGTTTAAATATATTGATTATGCATGCGTCATAGCCGTTTATTTCCTCATTTTTTCGGTGATGATCCCTATTCATCATTTATAAGTTAATATACCTCGGGTAGCGCTCTAGGTTTTAAAGCAATGTAACTTGACAACGGGCGGCTCGAATCCTGCCAGGTGCGAAATTTATTTACCTACGATGACGAAATACGCTTGATGCTATGCTGCTATTATTCATTTATAAGTTAATATGCCTCGTGGTGCAGTGGCAGCGCACTGGGCTTTGAAGCGATGGGACGGAGCGACAAGTGGTTCGAATCCTGCTAGGTTATTTATTTACGAAGCTTTTATTTATTTATTTTCAAACTGACCCTGGTGACCATGATGACGTCAGATGTATAATGACCCTGGTGATGTTAGGTGGCTACTAATGGCTCTACAAAAACTACCCCTATTTAAAATCATTCCCCTTTTTGGATTAGGGTTGAAGATGGCCATAAAATTGTGTTTTAGGGGCTTAAATTTCTCCCATAAGAAATACATGGGAAAAACTACCCTTATTATGTTAGAAGTCGGTTAGCATATCTACTATGGTGCCAACTGCAATCATTATCAGTATAACTTTGTCGGAGTTTGACTGCATTTTAAAGTACAAAAATAACAACATATTCAGGATAACGTATACAATCAAAGTAGTAGACGGCATAATTATGGTTAATGTGAGAGTTATTATTAGAGTAAGTGCTTTGTGTTTCTGTGGATGAATAAAATAAAATCCGCCTGATACAATTAAACCTAAGATCTTCTCACCGTTCTTCTTTATCCATTCACCGACTGACTTATAATCATCAGTCTTGTTGAGTTTATCAGCCAATTTGTTAATGTATGAAGTTTCTGGATTGAATTTGTGGATGTATATTAATGCAGCAACAGCGATAAACAGAATCAATATGTGGGGTTGGCTTACAGTTTCGGAAAATGTATTGAATGCCTTGGTAATAAAGTCCGATTTCTTTCTATTATTCTGTTTTTTTGTAGAGGTACGGGAGACGAAATAGGTGACAATGGTGGTCTATTTTGAAAATTTGGCCTGAAGGCTTGTCTGGGCTGGGTGTTAAAGAATCTGGAAAAGACAAACCTTCTCTGGCGCGGTATGAAGGGTCTAGATAAAGGCTCTGATCTGACACTCTGAGCGCGACTCATATTTCTGCGTACTCTAAATGGTAACAACGAAAGTTTATGAATTTGATCACTATCAAAGTTAGCAGAAAGAATACGACGAAGATTATATACGAGTACAATAGCTCAAAAGGATATGATGGAATTTGTAGTGTACTAGAAATATAGTAACCGCAATCGTCCTCGGCCGCTTTAATGACTGAGTATTGGTTAAATTGATTCAAGCTTTGGAATAACTGAAAAGAGTCCGAAAATGTAAAATTAATCAAGTTAGTAGAAAAACCAAAGGATATATGTGTTACGTTAAAGTTACAGATTGTATTATTTGAATATTTTTGAAAAATGTAAAGTTTTTTTGAGAAGTTTGAATTTGTTAAAATTTGCTGTACAACAGAAGTGGAAAATCTATAGGAAAAGTTTTGATTGTAGTTGTACTGGTCAATAAAGTAGCCGAATATTAGTAGCTCTAGCACCACTAATGACGAAAGGATCGTATTCAACAACATAATTATGCCGTCTACTACTTTAATTGTATACGTTATCCTGAATATGTTGTTATTTTTGTACTTTAAAATGCAGTCAAACTCCGACAAAGTTATACTGATAATTAGAATTTGACTACAAAACATATAAAATTTTGAATCTACCAAAAAATTTTCAGAAAAACCCCGATGATAAGTATAAAATCTTCACACATAGATCCAGCTGTCGCAGGCGTTAACAATGTAAAATGGTTATTATTAATTAGTTTTCGATAAATTTTAATATTAATACAAGTAATATGTATAGCTGATGTAAAAAACATCTAAAAATAATTTTAAAATGGTTTTACGCTGTTTGCCGGTGATACATGTACCACCTAGTCATTTTAGGGAAATATTCAGTGTTTAACAATATTATTCTAATAAATTTTGATATTAATAGGAAATTTATGTATAGATAATATAAAATCAGCAAAAATAAGAGTTTTAAAGATTTAATGCGCGTTTGTAATATAAAAATTACTAACACTAATAAAAATACGAACTTGTATTTAACTATGTGTAATTATAAGGAAAAATGGTTTTTTAAGCAATAAAACTAAGTACTTTTACAACAAGGAAAGTTTTACGCTAGGATAAGTAACGAGAGAGAGGGGAAGAGACATTTTTACTTAATGGGATTGTATTGTAAATTTGTATAGGTAACGAGGAGGAAAAAAACCGTTAAATAGGTCTTTTCATTTTTACTCAAAAAAAATTGCCATGGATGGACCCCGTTACAAAATACGTACATTCATCTTGAAGATGACGAGACATTTTTACCGTCGTACTATTACACACGTTTAATGCAATTTTTAACCATAACGGCAAAAAAACGAGCAACAGTTGTAAAGAAATTTATTTCGTGCTTTTGATACAAACGCCAGAACTAACCAGAAACCTATTTCATACTATTGTTAAACTCTTTTAGCCATTCTAAAGTTGGTTTATAGTTACAACAGAAAAGACGATGACCGACATTGTTGTCCCAGAGTTGACGATATACGACGCCAGTTCTTTTCGGAAACCAACAATGGTGCCGGAACGAATAGGCCTTTTTGCCCGTGTCCATTATTCTTGAATTGCAAAAACTTTCCACCAATAAACGGAATATGTGAACGATTCCGTTAATTAAAACTCGTTCCGATTCCAACTTAGCGGATGAACGATCAAAATCCCTTGGTCCGTGGGCATAGCACTCAGTATCGAATAGGCCGAATAGCCCGCCCGACACCTTCGGTACACCATTGCCATGTTTCGCGAAATTGTTCAGTTGATTTTATTTCTCTACGAAAAATTTGGCAACGTTTCGGTGCCCGATAAGGGTTTTATACATTCCCAAGTGGGATCGCAAATTCTCGGATCTTCTTCTGCTGCGTCTTCTTCAAGCCTGGTAATATTCTCCGGACCGATAGGTTGGTTGGATATTTGAACGTGATCATTCTTGTGAATAAAACAAGATTTACCATCGGCCAGTGGTAGTATCTCCATACCTTGATGCCACTGACAAAATCTGTTCCTTCTCGACATGTCCATTTTTTTGTATGTATAAGAAAGAAGACACTTTCGATGGAGACGTGGATGATTATGTTAATTGTGTGTATAGTTATTACCCTCGCAATGGGTATTTATTTGTTTGTTGGACATTTTAGTACGAGCATCTCAAATTCAAGTTTAAACCACGACCCCGACAACTGACTGATGGACTAAGAAACAAATAATCTCTATATTCGAATTTTTAAAATTGATTTTTGGCTCGAACAAAAAAACCATGTTTGAGAATGAGTCTGATTTTGTAAATCATTTTTTTCGAGCCTCTACCTTTACCAAATTATTTTATTGATAGGGAAGAACTTTATATCTATTGATTTTGTGAAAATAGCTACATTTTGTTCGTCGTAGCTAGTTGAAACTTACACAAGGCTACATGAAATTTGAATAATTTAGAGCTAAAATTAGAAACGGTTTTTTGACGCTTGTGGCTAGTTTTCAAAATAGCTACATTTTGTTAGCGGTAGCTAGTTGTAAACTTGCACAAGGCTACATGAAAGTTATAGACTGTTTTTTGACGCTTGTGGCTAAATTTTTAAAAAACTTTGTGTTTCGCGTAAGGGTAGATTGCAATTTTACATAAAAGTTCTAAATACATTTTTTCGTGTTAGCCACCCTCGGTATGTTTAATACTTTAGTTTTCTTTTCACTTGTCGTTAACAACCCTTTTGTGTTAATAATTGCACTTGGCTAATTTTACAAGAAAGCCACGAGATGGGTCTTTAGCAGCAGTGATAGCATTGTACAAACCATTAACTTGAAAAAACTGTTACTTGGGAAAATCAATTTTCTTTAAACGTGACAATATTTTATTTCACTTTGTAAGTTTCCCCTTTCATCAGAAATAGATGCGATGTAAGTAAAAATTAGGAATGACCATTTTTTCGCAAGTCCTTTTCAAACGATTAAAAAATGATCGCTTCTAATTTCTCGTTACATTGCATATATTTCTGATGTAACCGGAAATTTACGAGAGTTTTTATATTTGATGCTACTAGTTCGCCTAAGGGTAAATTTCATTTTTACAAGAAAGTTCTAAACGATTTTTTTCCTGCTTACTCTCGTTGTTTACAACCTTTTTTAACAACCTTTTTATGCTAATTGCATTTGACTAATGTTACAAGAAAGTTACGAGTCATTAGCTTGACAAAAAACTCTTTGGTATACTACTAGCTTTTAAAAGTATTCAATAACGGTGTTTGGAATGAAATCTAAAAATATTTTTGAGTATTTGTGAAATTCAATTCTGTTTAAACGTGACAATATTCTACTAACATCACATCTCTTTCAGTTTTCATCAAAAAATAGATGCAACGTTAGTAGAAATTGGGAACAATTTCGCAAGTAATCTTAAACGTTTTTGGAAATCGTTCCTAATTTTTGATGAAAACTGAAAGGGATTTTATTTCCACCCTAAAATACATAGTAATTCAGTCGGTCAGGTTTGAAAGGAAAAATACAACCAATATGGGAAACTAGGTTTTATTAATATACTACTTACAAAAAAAAAAAACAAAAACATACACCATACCGAAAATACGGCATATATGGGACTGAAGATAGTACCGAAAATTATGTATAAATCGTACCATCTTCCGTTCCAACATGCCATACTTTTCCCATACAATAATTTCATTACATCACTATCGTAGGCATTTTTGCACTAAATTTTGACTGGCATCTTGACCTTTCTGGTTTGCTCTGGTTATGTTTGACTGGCCATCTTGACGCTGGTACTGCCGGTATTTTGACTGGCCATCTTGACTCTGGTACTGCTGGTATTTTGACTGGCCATCTTGACTCTGGTACTGCCGGTATTTTGAATGGCATCTTGACTCTGGTTGCCTGTATTTTGAATGGCATCTTGACTCTGGTTGCTGGTATTTTGAATGGCATCTTGACTCTGGTTGCTGGTATTTTGAATGGCATCTTGACTCTGGTTGCTGGTATTTTGAATGGCCATCTTGACTCTGGTACTGCCGGACATCTTCGTTTATTTTAATAAAGGTTGTACTGCTTGGTAATATTTGAATAAATATCCACGCGAACTCCCTGCTATTTATATATGGCGAGTGCGCTCCATTTTGCTTACTGCGCAACATACAAAGCCATGAAATCGTTACCCGTATTGTAAACATTGCATGTAATGCATGGTTCCCAAGCCGGCCACCAGACTAGCGCCACCATCGAATCCCGCAAGCAACAGTGACGCGCAAATGTTATTGTCAGCTAGCTCTAATAAATAAAGTGGGGGCGATTATAACATTGAGCTAAACAACGAGCATCTTAAGTGATTTTAATTTATTCATTCATTTGAATATAGTTCTTCCCAACACTGTAAATTGTAAATATGTCGAGTTTTTTACAAAAACTAGAGAGAGCAGTAAGCTCAAACAATATAAAAGTACTTCGTGAATTAGTTCATATTTACATTTATCATAGTGTCAATTTAAAAATAGATTTGTTAGATGTGGCCATCAGGTGTCATAGTTTGAAGGCTGTGACTGAAATAATTTCACTCATTCCCTTTACCGTTCAAGAAAAAGAAGAGACCCCCAGCGCCCTAAACCAAGCCATTATTTGTAAATGGAACGTCGTAGAATTTCATAAACTGGCCAAATTGTTAAAATTGAAGCCTCAAGGGGATAATCTACACGTAGCGATTATAATGGGAAATTTGGGCATTTTAAAACTCCTGATTGAACACTACCACTTAGACCTCTGCACAGAAAATCGAATGGGTGAGACGCCGGTGGAGCTAGCTCGTCGCCTAAACCGTCCAAAGTGTTTGAAATATTTGCTAAAATTTCATATTCAAACAGTTGAAGAGCAACTACAGCGATTTACAAGAATATATGAAGAGACGAAGAAAAAAGTACTAGGCAGATCGTAATATCTTATTGTGTTAGTTGGACCCATGTTATTTTTCCTAAGTTAATTTTATTGTGTTAGTTGGACCCATATTATTTTCCTAAGGTATTTTTATCATGTATTTTTAGAATAAAGAAGTACTCGGCAGCTCGTAATATTTTAATTGTGTTAGTTGGACCTATGTTATTTTTTTCTATGTTATTTCTATCATGTATTTGCTGAATAAAACCTCATAAAACATTTGAATCGACTATTTTCTCTACCTCCCGTTCTTTTTAAAAACGCCAACTCGCACAGGAGAAGGTTGTATTTTTGTTACTCTTAATCAATGATCAAGCCAAATTTATCTTTGTTCGGTGAGAAAGAAACGAATAGAGTAATTTTTCTAGAAAGCCATTAAAAATTTCCCTATCCGTTCCTTATTCACAAAACAAGGCAACATATAGCTTGATGATTTGGTGCGTGTTATAATATAAAGAGGTACTAAAACATTTACACCGACTATTTTCTCTATCTCCTGTCCTTTTTGAAAACAGAAACACGCACAAGAGAAGGTTGTATTTTAATCAATCAATCATCAAGCTAAATTTATCTTTGTTCAGCGAGGAAGAAACGAGTAGAGTAATTTTTCTAGAAGGCCATTAAAATTTCCCTATCCGTTTCTTATTCACAGAACAAAGCAAAAATAGCTTAATGATTTTGTGCGTATTATAGAATAAAGAAGTACTAAAACATTCACACCAACTATTTTCTCTCTACATCCTGAATTTTTGAAAACGCAAACACGCACAAGAGGACATTATAATTTTTTACTCTGAAATCTTCAAGTTAATTTTCTCTTTATTCTACTCGTTTGATTTTAGGGTGAATAATGTCAATCTTATTTTGTGCTTGTTTGTGTATGTTAAAGCCATACAAAATTAGGGACTAAGTTACTTTTTAACGGTTCAATGTTAAAATAAATGTACAGGAAATCCAGTTTACTCCGTTCAAATTTTAACTTTTATATCTGTCTATTTCTAAAATATTCCACCAATTTTTTTGTAGCTAGTTGTAACCTTGTGCAAAGCTACATGAAAGTTAAATAATTTAGACCTGAAATTACAAACAGTTTGTTGCCGCTTGTAGCTAATTTTCAAAAAAGTTACAGGTTTTTCAGTAGTTTGATGCTACTAGTTCGCGTAAGGGTAGATTTCATTTTTAACAAGAAATTTCTAAACAAATTTTTTCCTGCTAGCATAAGCTTGACACTTTGTTACACTAGCTTTTAAGAGTTTTCAACAACGGTGCTTATATTTTTGAGTATTTGTTTAATTCAATTTTGTTTAAACATTACAATATTCTACTAACATTGAATCTCTTTCCGTTTTCATCCAAAAATAGATGCGACGTTAGTAAAATATTGGGAACGATTTCGCAAGTAATTTTAAACGTTTGAAAAAATGGATCGTTCCCAATTTCTACTAACGGAGCATCTATTTTTTGGATGAAAACTGAAAGAGATTTTATTTCCACCCTAAAATGCATAGTATCTCAGTCGGCCAGATTTAAAAAGAAAATTACAGCCAATACGGGAAACGAGATTTTATTAAATTGAGTAACATTATACAACTACAAATCATAGATATATAGAACTTAGATAACAGTATACAACTACAAATTATGAAAATATTTTATCGCCTTCCCATGAAATTATTTGATTATCATCATCACAGGCAAGGGCATATTTAACAGTTTCGTTGTTCTGTAACAGGTTGGAACTGCTGTCTTTCGGTGAAATGTGCCGTCTAACCAAATTCACATAATAGTTGTCCAGTGAGACACGAAGCGGTGGTGGTATCGTAGAATAGGCGAAATGTGCAACACGCCTGTACATAAACTCTGGACGTTCAAATTTTAATGCGTACCTTGTAAGAAACACAAATTTCTGATTGAACGTACCAGAAAATTTTTCCAGCTCCATATTCCAGTTTTTCGGATCGCGTTCTATGGCTTCCAGGAGGGTGGTCGTGAACATTTCTCTGTTTTCTTCAATGTACTCTTGTTGCGTAAAACTGTCCCATAAATCACAGATAAGTTGATTACAATACTTCTTACTCCTTTTTGTTTGTGAAATGGATGCCAGGGCGTTTTTCCAATTGTTGGGGTTGTCGCACGTAAATTTTGAAAGCAATGTGTGAAAATGACTATATTTTGGTAGGTTGGAACTACTGGACCACATTAATCTACCATAGACAATTTCGTTATAATTTGACGACATATTATTGTATTAAGAGCAAAATATTAAAAATTGAGAGCAAACTAAAAAAGTACTTGTACTGAGAGCACAATAAAATTGAATGTCATTCACGGTGGGCTTGAACGGGACTTAAATGCGAGGTTTTAGCACTCCCGATTTTCTTTCGGCATTCAATTCCTGAACTCGAAAGAAGGTCAGAAAAAAAATTCCACCGTAATCCTTAGAGCCGATTTTGAAAAAAGCTTTTTTTCAATTGAAAATGCAAAGTTCAAAAAATGGGTATTTTGATTTACGCGTATTTTCTTGGAATTGGAACACGCTCAATTTGGTGGAAAAAAATTTTCAGACATGCTGCAATAGAGGTAGATAAACCTTTACGTAAGTTCAGCTCAAAATATCCCTTTACTTTAAGTTTCTTGACGAAAAATGAATAAGTAAAAATTGAATTTTTGATTTCTGGAAATGACAAATAATGTTCTATATTGGTACAAAAATAAACAGTTTTATCGTTTTGAAGTAATATCTGAGGTAAAAAACAATAGTACAGAGATCAAAATTACTTTTATTTTTTAGTCAAATCTACCAATGAGTGATGAGTTATAAATGAATACTATTGTATTCTCTGCGGTCAGTAATCTTCTCCCATAATCTGGATAACATTTTTTGACTTTATATTTGTATCACATTATTTCAAAATCATGGTACACAAATTCCATGGCCTGCACGCTAAAAAACCCCAACCCTTTTATTGTTTTGGCGCAAAACTCGGTCGATAAATAGCTCTTTTTAAATGTGACTATTGCTTGTGTGTAGTTTGGTAGAGTGATTGAAAAGCAAGACTTTATCACTGCTTGAAATTCTTGAAAACATTTAACATAACTTAAACAACTTGGCCTAAAAGCATATTGCGTAAATTACCAGCGAATGCAAGGGCCCCATGCACAAATTCTTGGCTAACATTCTACCTTTTAGCCCATCCCATTATAAAGAGTGTTTACTACTTCAAGCATTAAATGCAATTCGGGAGGTGCAATGATGTCAAGAATTTGTCTGGAGTCATCCGTGCCTCTAGAAAGAACCGGCGCATTTGAGCAATTCTTATATTTTTTTGCAATGGACTTTTTAAAGTTACTCTTTTTCCATTCTAAATAATTTTTTTGGCAATTTTCTATAGTCCTCTTTTTACGGCAAATGTTCAAGCTTTTTTTTTGGGGCAAAACAGATACATGGAAAGCTACTGGCATTAGACAGGATCCCCGCTAATATATTAGCGAGTTTCAAAACGGTCGCAATTGTTGCCAGAAAAAAAACTGATTTGTAAGAGATACCATAACATTCTAACATTTTCTTTGTTTTCTTGTGTGGCTGCAGTTATTGACAGAACAATTTTTTTATTTCTGAATTCTTAAATCTTTTTGCAGCTACGCCCTCTATATATTTTTGTCGATCATCTCTCTCTGCGATTCTGCAGAGAGAGGTGAGTACTTGCACTGAAAGGCAAATTTTAAGAAACCCTTCTCTACCATCATTATTAAATTTCAAATGGAGATTAGCAGTGTTTCGAGTTCCTTTAATACGATCGATCAAGGCCGAAACATCTTGTCAAAATGCTAATATTTCTGTAGAGGTGGTTTTCTCGCCAGCTTTGGACGTTACTATGGGAACTTCTGAAATTAAAAAAATCGTCCAACCTTTGGCGGTATGTGTATAGTTTCGTCTTCAGGTGTGGTTCACACAGGTTTTTAACAAATATAAGGTCAAAAAACGTCATCCAGATAATGGGACTAGATTACTGACCGCAGTCCGAGAATGCAATAGGGTCCATTTATAACGAATCGCTCATTAGTATGTGGATTCGATTAAAAAATTGGACTAACTTTGATTTCTGTACCATTGTTTTTTACCTTGATATTACTTCAAAATGATAAAACTGTGTATTGTTTACCAATATTGAACATTATTTGTCACTAAAATTGCCAGTTATCAAAAATTCAGTTTTTTCTTCAATCCTTCTTTCGTCAAGACACTCAAATTAAAGGTATATTTGGAGCTGTATTTAAGAAAAGGTTTGTCTGCCTTGGTTATTTTATTGCAGCATGTTTGAAAATCTTATTTCTACCAAATTGAGCGTGTCCCAAGTCCTAGAGGATACGCGTAAAAAAACAAAAACCTATTTTTTGAACTCTGCATTTTCCAATGAATTTTTTTTTTTAAATCGGCTCTAAGGATTACGGTGGAATTTTTTTTATGACCTTCTTTCGAGTCCAGGAATCGAATTCCGAAAGAAAATCGGGAGTGCTAAAACCTTGCATTTAAGTCACATTCAAGCCCACCGTGCATTTGTCGAGTTAACTCCCCCCTTTTATATAGAAAGTCACCATATTGTTTATACTGTTACCATCGCAAAGTTTATGCACAGGCTACTTTGTAATCATTAACGTTAAACATGACACATAAACTTGACATTGACTTTTTTATATGGTTCTTTACTGGCGTTTAACTGTATTTCCAAAAGGTTAATTTACACTAGCTTTTAAGAGTTTTCAATAACGGCGCTAAAATCTAAAATATTTTTGCGTATTTGTAAAATTCAATTCTGTTTAAACGTGACAATATTTTACTAACATCACATCTTTTCAGCATCCAAAATAATCTCCGTTAGAGAATATTGGGAACGATTTCCAAGTAATTTTAAACGTTTAAAAAAATTGTCGTTCCCAATTTCCACTAACTGAGCACCATTTTTGGATGATAACCAAAAAAGATTTTTCCCCCCCAAAATACATATAAAAATCAGTCTCGGGTTTGGGAAAAAAACAACCAATGGGAAACTAGATTTTTTTAAATTTTGGAACAGTATACAACACAAATTTGGTTAAAAGAAAAAAGTAACATATCCAAAAATTTGTTAAATTCTATCAACACCCCATAAACTTTTTTTTTGTTTTTATCTCGACGTTTGTAATTGTTGTCACTGGTGAAATGCCGTCAACCAAATTCAAATAATAGTCGTCCAGTGAAAAGGAATATGGGGTCAGAATGGCAAAAGTGAAAATACCTGTCATGAATTCCGGACGTTCGAATTAATGCATATCTTGTTAAAAAAAAAAAAAAAACTTTGAGAATGCCCAAAATAAAATTAATGATCAATGTTAGAGTCTTGTGTTTGTGTGGATGGACGAAATAGAAACCACCCGACACTAAAAGTCCTAAAATTTTTTCACCATCAGTTTTTATCCACTGTCCAAGGGACTTGTAATCGTCAGTCTTATTTAGTTTATCGGCGAGCTTGTTAATATAAGAAGCCTCAGGGCTGATTATGTATATAAATTAACGCGGCGACTGCAATAAACAATATTAGAATGTGTGGCTGACTTACGGTCTCAGAGAAGGTGTTGAAAGCTTTAGTCAAAAAATCGAGCCCTTTTCTCTTGCGATTAGCTGGTTTCTTTTGCAAGAGCACTGGTGTTGATATCGAAGATCCGGGTTGCCTGTTTACATAATTCGGTCTGAACGTTTGTCTCGGTTGGTTATTGAAAAAATCGGAAAAAACGTCTTTGTCGGGCACAAAGGGTGGGGTGGCGGGCCTGAACGCAATTTTCCCTTTTGGTACTGAAAATTTTTTCCAGATTTTGTTCGCCAGTCTTTGGATCTTGTTCCATTTGCTTCCAGTAGGCTGGTCGTAACATTCCACGGTTGGCTTGAATGTCCCCCGGTTGAGTAAAACCGTCCCAAAAATTTGGAAATAAGTCGATTGCAATTTTTTTTTCCTTTTTTGTTTGACCGATTCCGGGGCTTTTTTGCCAATTATTGTTTTAAATTTTGCCAGCAATCTGTGAAAATGACCATTTTTCCCGGTAGGCCGTAACTACTGGACCACATTTAATCTACCATAGACATTTCATTATAATTTGAAAACCATAGTGTATTGAGAAAAACAAAAATTTAATTTAAATTAAGAGAAAAAATAGAAAAATGAATGCAATTTGTCGAGTTAACTCCGTCTTTTATATAGAAATTTACCAGATTATTTTACTGTTATCATCGCACAGTTTATGTACAGACTACTTTGTAATCATTTATCATTGAACATGACACATGAACTTAAATTGACTTTATTGTGGTTAGTTGTTTACTCACGTTTAACTTTATTTTCAAAAGGTTAAATTACATGCGGTTCAGGCACTTGGTTTTTTTGAAAACGCAAACACAAACACATATAAGATCTGATTGTAGCTTTTTACTTGAAAATAAACATGATGAGAACTTTCGAGCCCGTTTCCATCATGTTTAAAGTTACAACTTGGTAACATTTTTCTCTATCATGTTTAAAGTTACAACTTGGTAACATTTTTCAGGAAATTTCAAAAAGTCGTTACTTACAATTTCCTTTGTTCAGTAATTGAGTAACGGATACAAAATAGAGGATCTTAAATTGATTTTTTTTTCGTCGAATGGTTTTAAAGAATTCGAGATCTTGGGTTAATTTTTAACGATACGAGAAATCCCGCAATTTACTTTGCTGCGGCGTTTCTTGTGATTTTAAAAGAAGCAAGTGGAAATTTTCCATCAAGTGTATAATTAAATAAACTGGTTACAATTTTTAAGACTAGTGAATATGTCCCTGGAAGATACCACTGAAATAACGAAATGATATGTTTTTTCGTAAATTTAGCTCTTCGATCGTTCTATTGAACTCTTCCATCCAGGCCTCGTCAAAATCGTCATAGCAAACATTACGCAGCTGATGGGAATAGGTGGTAATTTCTTTTTCGCATATCGGTTGTCTTTGCCACAAGTGAAAAAAGTCTTCAAACGATATTATTGGAATGGGTTTATAAAAACGATGTTCGGGTTCAATCCAGGAAATAAACTGGCCCGGCGGCACAACGTCACCCTCGAAAAGGATGCGACTTTTACGGGATCGCCCGCAATTAATGTTGTCGGATCCTTCTATGGAAACAAAACCAAATTGATGGGGTCCAACTGTGGTCGGTTTTGTAACCGTCCAGGCCTCTTGCGGCACTCTAATCGGTAACGAATTATTCACTCGAAACAAAAGGGTTAAAATGGTATCTAGGGAATACTGTTTCACGTTTATTGCCACCTCGACATTATTAGGTACCCGATATCGTTTTCGGTCAATTATTCTCAAAAGATTGGGCGCTTTTCGGTTTTTACTATTGAGTTTTCGCGGTGTTGCCGAAAAATTTCCAGGTAAAAAGTCATTTCACGGATTGGTTAGTTGACGAAATTGATTTCTCGTCACATTTACTATTTTCACATCGTAGACCATCGTGACTGATGATCGAGCCCGGTACTTTGCTTTTTTATAGAAAAATATAATTTTTCTTACTCTAATCGATTTCTAACATATTGCACAAACTGGCTTTCGAGTTATAACAAAACACATTAACGTTACATTAAAATTATATTTATGAAAAGCGCGACCCGTTTCTGTGCATTGTACATAAATGTGTTCGAGTTATAACAAAACACATTATGCACCTTCGATGTGTAGCGAACGACATTTTTTTTGGTGATATAAATAGACAAAGCGTTTCTCCTCACCCCCATTTACATATCTCGGCCGTTCCTTAAACAAGCATACGATATGGGGTTAAATGACAATGATCTCTCACTCTTTCATCTTCCGCATTAAATGGTCTCTCGCATATATGACAGTTAACTGTTGTGTTAAACTCAACCTGTTTTTGAGACGTTAGAGGGATCATAGGCTTGGTAATTTTTAAAAAGTCGTTGTAGAGTCGTTTACAATCGCTCTCCAACAAGTCTATAAACTTTTCACTAGCGTCAGTACCCCTATAAGTCTTAAAAACAGATAATGAGTCGTCGAAAGAACATTTAATATAGTAGGCAAAAGAGTAAGGGATATGTTTATGTGTTTTAATTGTATACGATTCATCAGGGTTCAGTTCATTTTCCTCTCTCTCAATGGGCTTTACAACAGTTTCAAAATCAGCGTAAACAACAAAAGGCACTTTTAATTTTTTCTCGAAATTTTCAAATTTAAGTATATTCTCAGGAACGTCTTAACCATATTTATCCTTGCGCAAATTTGTTGTAGGTAATTTAACCGCAACATGGTTACAATCATGTGCCTGATGGGCTTTAAGCTTATCTTCGCTATGAAAATATGTTAAACAGCCATCGCATAAATACTTTGCATGTTCGTGTTTAGTTAATTGACTTGAGATCAACCTAGACAAGTTTCTTATTAGACAAAAATGTTGATTTCCATGATCATCACTAATGACTAATAAGTTAACATGTGTAGGTTTTCGAGATCTGGTAAAATACAAAGGCCCAACAACTTCAATACTATTTTTGCCATTTTCGAAAACCTTTTCGAGTCCGTACACATTGACAGAAATATTATTGAGTTGCTCAAACTTGTGAGCATTTACAAGTTTAAACGGAAATTCCATACCTGTAAAATCCAACTCGTTCTCAAAAGGCTGATAGTTTACGACTCTATTTGCATGTTGAGACCAATGTACTGGATGCAGGTGAGCTAGGACTGACCACATGAAACATTTTTCATCCTGGTTTTGAATGTTTAAAACAGCTTTCTTTGCTTCAATCTCTTTAGGCAGCGGTATATACGAAGAAGCCTTCATTGGGTTGTACTTATTTAAACTTATATCTAAATGGAGAAGCTGTTGCAAGGCCCAACCTGTAAAAAGAAAAAATTGTTGAAATATTTGTTTAAACGAGTTAAAACCTGCAAATAAATGATGAATCATAGCGTTAAAATCGATAAATAAATGAGTCATGAGATTGTATGCGAGTTAAAGTTTGTTAATAACTTGTAATTAATAAGATTACTCACCACTATCTTTTTCTGAAAACTCCAAGGCCTTCTTGTCCACGATAGAAACAAATTGTGCAAACAGCTCCTCCAAGTCCGTATTCCCGTTCACCACCCGAAACTTGGTGTTGAAGGACTTGACCTCAGCCACTTCTTTTGTCTGCAGGAGGAAGCGACCGAAAAGCTCCACACCGACCTTCAGGCTTTCCCAATTTTGTACCTGTTTCCCCACCAACTTGACGAAATTGGTGTTAAGGTTTTCCATAAATCTTTTCACGTTGGTGGGGTCCTCATTAGATGTTAATCGGTATGTCGCAATTCGGCTCCTAAACGATGTTCTAATTAACTGGATTCCCGCTTCCTCCTGCTCCACGCAACAATTGGAACGATGTTGCAGGGTACGTAAATGTCCTTGGAATTTGGATGAAGGGATGTCCATGTTACATACCCTGCAATGCTTAGTGGCTGCTGCTGATGTCGATGGTTCTGTAAAAATAATAACTATTTAGTTTACCTATTTAAACATTAGGAAATAATTTAACGAAATACAGTTAGAAATATTTTACACTTACCATCTCGGAGGTCAAGTCTCGCTTTCTTAGACACCATGGCTAGTGGGGCTTCGGCTTGTCTTTTGGGGCTGGATGTTTCTCACGGTGATGGCGTTGGAGAGCCCCCTCGGACTTGTAAATGGCCCCACACTTGTCACAAATCCTGACTGTTACTCGACAATCACCATGGCGTTTAAAATTATCTTTGCGGGTAAATGAGCGGGAACAATATTCACACTTGAACATTTTCTGTAAAAACAAACGATTGTAAGTGTTAAATAAAAGCCTGGTTCTCCTAAAAGGGGTTTATGCTAATATTTATACAACTATTGTATGTATTTTATTATCTTAAGTCATAAAAAAAAGAATTATTTTAATCTATTAATAAATAATTTAGTCGGTTAATAAATATATTTTAAAACCTAAAATCATATAGAAAAAGAATTATTGCGATTGGTTGGTAAATAAGAAAGTTGTTCCTAGTTTTGACAAAAGGGCTTTATGTAAATAATAAATTTTAAGCAGATATATTAGTAAAAACACAACATACATATGTAATTAATACTGAAACCACCCCCGCATATAGTTGAATGATGGCATCCTGATTTTAAGTTCTAGCACCGACGTTGTTTATTTTTACTAGTTTTTAAATTTAAATACGTAAATGTTACTATTTAAAAAAAAACATTTACCTTACTACAATTAGATAATTGTAGATAACATTGTTTTTATTTAAAATGCAGGGGTTTTTAGAAGAGAATCTTATAGGTGTTTAAAAATATAACCTATTTATAGAATATAAAAAAAAGATTTAGAAGCTCGTTTAAAAAAAAAATATATATATACTTTAAAAGAAAAGGTAAAGGGTCCACAAAATATGTCTATTTTACTAAGTTCAAATTTAGGTTTATGAGGTTATGATAAAAATATGGAAAACAAAAAACTAAATGTTTTTAATAACTTTTCTAAAAACTTCCCTTATTTGACTGTTTTCCACATACAAGCCTGACACACTCGTATACCTTTCACTTTATTACACATGCAACAATTGTTAGCCCATTTAGGGTGACCGCAAAAATTGCAAATGATAAAAAATCGTCCATTTACCACGAAAAAACAACACATTTCACAATGTACCGTACTTAACTCCATAACGGATTAAAATAAATTAAAAAGAAACATTTGAACTCTGGTAATATCTGTTCTTGCGGTTTTAAATACCGTGTACATTCATCCTATATAACGAGTATTTTTGTTTATCACAGAGACACCAGCCTAAGCCACCCCTAACACCGAGAGACCATCCGTATTCTACGTAGCTCCAAATATGTATGTAGGAATTTTTTATATCATTGCCTAGGGAAATGTCAAAAAGGCACCAGATAATTTGATAATAAGTTTAATAGAGTAAAAAGAAAATCACTAATACTAAACTTGGACACAATATTTAACACACAAGTTAGTGACACAAAATAGCTTTTGCAAAACAACAGTCTTGGGTTCACTTAAAAATATAACTTACAGAACCCCGTCTGGATTCTGTAGCTTCTTCTTTGCATAAACCACCACAGCGTCTCTGTGTGGTTTATCCTCGTCTTTTGTTCACGGCGCCCCGCCTTAACACTGCGAAAAACTCGTCTTTTTTGGCACTTTTCGTACCCGTCTTACGTCTTTTAATTTCGTCTTTACTTCACGAAGCCGTGACTCGAAGTGACCCTGCCTCCTAATCTTTATTTTGCCCGCTGAGACCGGTTTCGGCAAAACTGCCGAGTTGCGTCTGCTAGTATTAGATAAAAAAAAAGGCCGCTGCCGCTATCGCATGTTAAAGCTTATTGTGTGACCGGCTGCAAGGGGGATCTAAGTCGTGTGGCTCCTTTGCATTAACATTTAGGGATGTGGAAGATAGTATACGTTGTTTCGATGGAAAAGACGACTATCCCGTCAATAAATGGATATCTGATTTTGAAGAAGTAGCGAATATCACAGGCTGGAATGACTTGCAAAAACTAATATTTGCTAAAAAATCTTTATCAGGATTGGTTCGATTGTACATCCAATCAGAGAAAGGAATTCAATCGTGGAGTGTACTAAAGAAAAAACTTAGGGCAGAATTCGAGGTGAAAGTCACAAGTGCGCAAGTACATAAGATGCTTATGACAAGGAAAAAGAACTATGCTGAATCCGTTCAAGAATATGTACTAGTGATGCGAGAAATAGGTAGCAGAGCAAACCTAGAGGCAGAAGTTATCATCCAGTACATAATAGACGGCATACATGATGAATCATCTAACAAAATAGTTCTGTATGGCGCCAAAAATTTCTCCGGATTTAAGGATAAAGTGAAATTATACGAGCAAATTAAGCAGAAAAAATTCTCAGATAGAGGTTCTAGTCATAAACCACCGTTTGACGGGTTATCATCTAGAAAAGGCGGAAATAATGTTGGCAATAAAATCAACAGGGAAGTTAAACAAGAAATTAAAAGTGAAGAAAGAAGGAAAATTGGTGGTATGAATTGCTTCAGTTGTGGTCAGCGTGGTCATAAATCAATAAGTTGTCCAAACAAGAGCAAGGGCGTAAAATGCTTTAAGTGTAATGATTTTGGGCACATATCAACAGCATGTCCCAAAACAGCCAACGGTGCAAACGATAGAAATAGGGGACAGGATCGGAGAGTTCATGCGATACAAACAATACCGAAAAATTCAGTAAAACTAATAATAGATGATATCGAGTTGACTGCATTACTGGATACCGGAAGTGATATAGCAGCAATACGAGAAGACGCTTACATCAATTATTTCAACCATATACAACTGGATGACAACTGCCTATGGATAAACGGAATCAGAGGAAAGAAAGTTAAGACTTTGGTTGTTTCTACAAAGAAGTTGTTGTTAATGATGTAGAAATATCTTTAGTGGTACACGTGCTTCCCAAAGAGACTTCAAACTTTATGGCAATAGTAGGAAATGACTTACTGGATCATACTGAGGTGAATTTCAGAAACGGAGAAATTTTTGTTTTCAAGAAAGATGTGAAAAACTTCTTGATGACGATGAAGATTGAAACTGAAGAAGACCAAATAGAACTGGATAATATTGAAAATGTTGAGTACAGGAGCGAAGTGAAAGAACTGATAGAACAATATAAACCGGAAAAGATAAAAGAAGTAGATATTAAAATGAAAATTATTTTAAAAGACGAAGAACCTGTCTATCAGAGGCCAAGAAGATTGTCAATAAATGAAAAGATGGAAGTTGAAAAGCAAATCCAGGAATGGCTGGACGAAGGGATAATACGGCCCAGTTGTTCCCCAGACTTTGCGAGTCCAATTGTACTCGTAAAAAAGAAGGACGGTTCTGCCAGAATATGTTGCGATTATAGGAAGATCAATCAAAAAATTGTCAAAGATAGATTCCCTCTCCCACTGATCGAACGTATTAGACAGTTCAGGCGCTAAATTTTTGCACATGTTTGGAAAGGTTCTTTCATTGAATGATGAGGTATATTAGCATCATCGTTTGTAACACCCAATGGGCAATTTGAGTTCTTGAAATGTCCATTTGGACTTTGCAACAGCCCGGCTGTGTTTCAACGATATATTAGTCACATTTTCCGAGACTTGACGTCACAAAATGTTGCAATTTATTACATGGATGACATAATTATATTAAGTGCCACAGTTGAAGAGGTATTGAACGACTAAAATTAGTCTTAGACGTGGCAAGAGGTCATGGATTGGAAATAAAGAAAAAGAAATGTCAGTTTTTAAAAACACGAGTTGACTTTTTGGGATTCATAATAGAGAATGGGAAGTTTCAACCTTCTAAAGAGAAGACGTTAGCTGTCAAGAAATTTCCGGAACCAAAGACATTGAAACAAATTCAGTCTTTCTTGGGACTTACCGGATATTTCAGAAAATTCATTGATTCCTACGCATTGATTGCAAAGCCTCTGAGTGACTTACTGAAGAAGAGTCAAACATTCGTTTTTGGTCCAGAACAGAAACAAGCATTTGAGAATGTCTTATATGCGAACCAGTTATACGGTTATACAACCAGGAGAGTGAAACGCAGTTGCATACTGATGCAAGTAAGAATGGTTATGGCGCATGCCTTATGCAAAGGTCAAAAGATGACAACGCATTTCACCCAGTATATTTCATGAGTCGTAAGACAACTCCTGCAGAGGAACGCTATAACAGCTACGAATTGGAAGTACTGGCAGTAATTCAAGCTGTTAAGAAGTTCAGGATTTATCTTTTAGGGATAAAGTTTAAGATTATCACCGATTGAAACCATGAATAAAAAGGACTTGACCACGCGAGTAGCCAGATGGGCTCTTCTATTAGAAGAATACTCCTATGAAATAGAGCATAGAAAAGGTACTAGAATGGCACACGTGGATGCATTGAGTCGTAGCCCAGTATCCATGGTGATCCATACTATGTTTAGCCAAGAAGACGGAGTAATACAACGACTGAAGTTGGCTCAGGAAAACGATGAATATACTCAGGCAATAAGGAAGATCGCAAGCCAGGAGACTTATAAAGATTTTTTCTTGAATAACGACATACTTTTCAAATACGCCAATGGTTTAGAACTGATTGTAGTTCCAAAAGCAATGCAATCGGAAATAATTCGGAAAGCTCATGAGATTGGCCATTTTGGTGTAACTAAGACGGAAGAAATAGTAAATCGAGAATTCTACATACCGAAGTTGAAGGATAAAATTGGTGCATGCATAAAGAATTGTGTGGCGTGCATTTTAGGAAATAACAAGGAAGGGAAAAAGAGGGAATATTGCATCCATTAGATAAGGGAGATGGACCGCTCCATACTCTTCATGTGGACCATTTAGGACCTCTTCATTCTACAAATAAACAATACAATCACATTCTAGCAATAGTAGATGATTTTTCAAAATTTGTTTGGCTATATGCAACAAAATCTACGACGGCCAAAGAAACTCTGGATAAGTTGAAATTGCACCAGAAAACATTCGGAAATCCAGCAAGAATTACAAGCGATAAAGGGACAGCTTTTACAGCAAAAGAGTTTGATGATTACTGCACCGAAGAAGGAATTCATCACACCACCGTTACGACAGGAGTACCGAGAGGAAACGGGCAGGTAAAACGGATAAATAGAATTATCAAACCTGTTCTCACCAAACTAAGTTTGGATGATCCAAGTAAATGGTACAAGCACCTCGATAAGGTACAGAGAGCTATAAATTCTACATTACTGCGTAGTATAGATTGTACGCCATTCGAAGTGTTAATTGGCGTCAAAATGAAGAACAAGGAGGACTTAAAAATCAAAGAATTATTAGAGAAAGAAGTCGTAGAGATTTTCAATGATAATAGAGAAAGCATTAGAGAACAATGTAAACAACAAATTCTAAAGGTGCAAGAAGAAAATAGGAAGCAATATAATTTAAGAAGACGAAAAGCACGGATGTATAAGATGAAAGATTTAGTTGCAATTAAAAGAACTCAGTTTGGAGGAGGTCTAAAGCTGCGTAGAAAGTTCTTAGGACCTTATGAAGTGACTAAAGTTTTACCAAACGAGCGATATGAAGTGATGAAAGTTGGTGCAAGTGAAGGGCCATTGCATACATCAACTTGTGCCGAATATATGAAACCCTGGTTGGACTATGATAATACTGAATCCGAGTCGGATTCGTAGTCAGTATGGCCGAGTGTGGGTTGTGTTATTTTTTTTTTGTTAGTTAAATTAATTTTAAGTCTGTAAATATTACTTTAGATAAATATTTACAGACTTAAAATTAATTTAACTATCACTAAAAAAAAATAATACAACCCACATATATTATAATTATATTTTATGGTGAAAAGAATCAAAGTATCTATTTTTGTCTAAGTTAAAAAACGCCTTTGATTTGTAAAAAATCACATGATTTTCTCTATTTTGCATAAATTATTTTTTCCGCGGAATCGTGGCGCCAGAAACAAGATAACAAAAAGCAGTAAATAACTATTGTGGTTTAAGTGAAAAAAACAAGTTTATCTGTGTGGTTTTTTCGAAAGTATATATACGCTCGGTTGGGTGTATGAGAAAAACAGTCTTTTACGATTCTCTAAATAGAACTTTGTATTAGTATCTTTTGTGAAAAAAAGTGACCAGTGTTCAAAAAAAGTAAGTACATTTTTTAAAAAAAAGGGTCTTCCAGTGTAGAAATTTAAAGCGTTAAAAAATTAAAAATATTTTTTTTTCAGTAAATTTCAAAAAGGACTTATAGCTGTTCATAAATAAAAAGTTTCTAAAAAATATTACCTAGTTTAAATATTTATGAAAGACATTTTAAACATTCTCAAATTTTCAGTAGATAGTAGTCTCCATTTTTTTAAAAAGCTGCCTTTATTTTAAAAAATACACTTGCATAATTAAAACAACGGTGTCTGGTTTTCTATGTCGATATTTTATTATATGATATTTTTTTTATATTTTACCCAAATATCATACAGAAATGCATAACTGTTAACTTATGGGATGGGAAAGAATCAAATATCAGAACATACCGGGTAAACTATGTTTGGAGTTTAGTTTTTAACTTAATACAGACAGGGTTAACTTATACAACAGGGGAAACTATACTTGGATTAATGGTTGAAGTTTTTTAACTTTAGGTATGATCAAAAATACTTTAATACATACAGGGAGGACCCAAAAATGTTTTTTTGTTTTTTTTTAGTTTTAACTTAATACATATCGGATAAACTACGTTTAAATATTGTTTAGTTTTAAAATTATAGGTATGGTTAAAAATACTTTAATGTTAACATACAGGGTTAGCTAAATTTAAAGTTTGATGAATTTTTTAGTTTTTTTAACTTAATACATACCGGGCAAACTACGTTTGAAATATTTTTAGTTTTAATCTTATAGGTGGGGTTAAAAATAATTTAATACAGGGAGAACCCAAAATGTTTTTTTTTTTTTAGTTTTAACTTAATACATATCGGATAAACTACGTTTAAATTAATAATGTACAGGGTTAGAAAAATCATTAGGTCATTTGATGTTTTTTTTAACTAAAACATTTTAACATACAGAGTGCTCAAAATATTCTTGAGTAATAGTTTTTAAAATTGATAATTTACAGATGTAGAATAAACCGTTGGGATATTTGAGTCATTAACTAATTCGTTAACATACAGAGTGTTCAAAACGTTCTTGAGTAATAGTTTTTAAAATTAATAATTTACAGATGTAGAATAAATCATTAAGGTATTTGATGCTTTAACTAATTCGTCCTAGAGTTAATTATTTTTAGCCCCGTTTTTTGAATTGTGATTTTGATATCTCGTTTGATTTTTATTTATTATGTCATAAAACTTAGTTTTTATGTGTGCTAGACTTAAAAATTAAATATTTCGGGTTCTGTCAATGCAAAATTTATGATTTTTGGTTTGATGACACATTAGAGCCTAAGAAACATATTTAAATATAATTTATAGGGGTAGTAACCCCAATTTTAAAATTATTACCCGAGCGCCAAAAGTTAGTTGACATACAAAAAATAACGGCCCTGTATTTCCAAATAACAGCCCTGTATTTCCAAATAACAGCCCTGTATTTTCAAATAACAGCCCTGTTTTTTCAAATAACAGCCCTGTATTTTTAAATAACAGCCCTGTTTTTTCAAATAACAGCCCTGTATTTTTAAATAACAGCCCTGTTTTTTAAATAACAGCACTGTATTTTCAAATAACAGCCCTGTATTTTCAAATAACAGCCCTATTTTTTAAATAACAGCACTGTATTTCCAAATAACAGCCCTGTATTTTCAAATAACAGCCCTGTTTTTTAAATAACAGCACTGTATTTCCAAATAACAGCCCTGTATTTTCAAATAACAGCACTGTTTTTCCAAATAACAGACCTGTTTTTCCAAATAACAGCCCTGTATTTCCAAATAACAGCCCTGTATTTTCAAATAACAGCCCTGTTTTTTCAAATACCAGCCCTGTATTTTTAAATAACAGCCCTGTTTTTTCAAATAACAGCCCTGTATTTTTAAATAACAGCACTGTTTTTCCAAATAACAGCCCTGTTTTTTAAATAACAGCACTGTATTTCCAAATAACAGCCCTGTATTTTCAAATAACAGCCCTGTTTTTTCAAATAACAGCCCTGTTTTTTCAAATAACAGCCCTGTATTTTCAAATAACAGCACTATTTTTCCAAATAACAGCCCTGTTTTTCCAAATAACAGCCCTGTATTTTTAAATAACAGCCCTGTATTTTTAAATAACAGCACTGTTTTTTTAAATAACAGCACTGTATTTCCATACAACAGCCCTGTATTTCAAAATAACAGCACTGTATTTCCAAATAACAGCACTGTATTTCCAACGTTAACCGTACACCGGAGCGTTGATTAATACATGAAGTTGACAGGTGACACTTGCGTAATATCTTAAAATATATAGTTAGACTAAGATTGCTAAATAAATTATGCAACCAGCCAAACACCAATGACGTTCGCAGCGTCTGTTTATAATGTTCTGTCCCAAGCCTGGTGATTAAACGCAGGGCCCCACATGTTAGGTTTGGCCCGTTTGACAGCTGACAGCCGCCATTTTATAACGCATGCACAGTGCTCTAAAATAGTAGTAGCCTAAGATTCCTAATTATTTATTTATGTCTCTTCTACTATACGCAATTTAACCAATACTATTTAATATGCCCCGGTGGCCGCAGGGTTTAAGGCGTTGGGATCAGGACGAGGCGCTAGGTGGTTCGAATTCTGCTAGGTTATTATTTATTTATTTATTTAATTATTTACGTCACTTCTACTATACATCTCTTTCACGACAATATCTAATATTCTTCCGTGGTGCAATGGTAGCACAGTGGACTTTGAAGCGATAGGACGGCGGTTCGAATCCTGCTAGGTTATTTATTTGAAGATTTTATTTATTCAATTATTTTTAAACTGACCCTGCTGACCATGATGACGTCAGATGTAAAATGACCCTGGTGGTGTTAGGTGGCTACTAATGGCTCTACAAAAACTACCCCTATTTAAAATCATCCTCTATTTTGAGTAGGGGTTGAAGATGGCACTAAAATTGTGTTTTAGGGGCTTAAATTTCTCCCATAAGAAATACATGGGAAAAACTACCCTTCTGATAGTAGAACGCACATAGCAAATCTACTAATATAATATACCTAAACGTGTTGAAATAGGATATATAAAAACATTTTTTATTTATGATTCAACTATTTATTATGAAGCGCTATAAACTATATAAATATATAAGCAGGTAAATACATACTTAACCTTTAGATTAGCATGTTCTTGTAAAAATGTTTAATTAATTAAGATTTGTTTAATTTTTAGGCGTTATTATATTTAACTAGTTCCCAGTACTCATTATTAATTTACTTAAGATAGCACGACCTTGGTTTTAGCTTTTATTTGGATGCGAAATCCTTTTAAGCATATAAACTTTTAAGAAGTTACCTAATGTAAAATTTATATATTTCTAGAAACTAAAGGTTATCTTTTAGTACTTTTTGCGTTCTGTAATTAAACATAAATAAGGAGAAATTAGTAGTTATTTTTTATTAATAAAATATATTGTTACTGTTTTAAAAAAATACCACTTACAAAATTTTATTATACCTTCACCATATTGGCAAGAATGTCTACTAGTTTAAAAAATATACCCCCCTTTTAAATAATAATTAGTACTTTAAATTTTAAACAAATTCGGGGTCGTGACAAGATGTAAATACCTTTTTTTTATTTAAAAAGTAGTGTAGTGAGTGAAATACATCTATTTTTGTAGTTACTTTTTTTAAGTGCATGCATTTTTTCTGCAATGAATAAGTGAATAAACACCTATCGCTGTAGTCACTTTTTTTAGTATGCATTTTCCTTCAAGCGTATGAGTAAAGAACGCTTTATTGCATGGTTAATTTTATAAATTATCTTCGTCAGATGACATGCTGTGATCGCTGTCAGAAACATGAATGAGAAATGAGTAGTTATTTTTTATTAATAAAATATATTGTTACTGTTTTAAAAAAATACCACTTACGATGGGTTCTTGAACTGACATTATATATTTTTCTTTTTCCCACGCCTCTTTTATAATTTTATCTGTATGTCGAACATAGTTGGACCAGTGCTCTGAGGAAACATGCTCCAAAGATATTTTCCAACGCTCCAAAACATCTTTGATTTCATTAATACGAGAATCATAAACGCGTTTAGCCTCGCTCCATACTATTTCAATAGCATTGAACTGACAATGGTATGGAGGTAGACGAATAACTTCATGTCCAGCTTCTCTTATTAAATTATCAACCACATACGATTTACTAGGTTTTGGTATCTGGCTTATTATCTTCCACAGTCTATACAAAGTATCCAAGGGAGAAAAAGGAATGTTCTTTGCTTCCAGCCAATTCTGAATTTCTCCTTTTCTCCAACTTTTGGTGGGCCATTTCTCACTTTGACGACTATGGTAACTAGCGTTATCAAGGAGAATAATTGACGGTTCATTCAAGCTGGGAAGAAGAGTGTTTTTCAACCTTTTTTCAAAGTTTTCCGCATTCATATCTCCATGGTAATCTCCCGTGTTTTGCTTCGATTTGAATACGATGGATGCATTTTCTAAAAAACCATTTGCAGTGCCAGCATGTAAAACAATAAACCTGTAAAAAAATAATGTTTAGGTATATTTAAGGTAGGTCTCACAAGGATTCTTTCTAAAAGTCACAAGATGTCTAGATAAATTCAAAACCCAGTACAAGACTACATTTTTAAGTTAAAGATGCTGCTTTAGAACAGTTTTTTTCGGCGGGTTCTAGCCCGACTGACGAGCCTGTTACCTGTTAGAAGGAAAAAAAGAAAAACCTTTTAGTTTTTCGAAAGTTTCGGTTACTACCCGTTTTGTGAATTTTGCGCTGCCTGCAGTAATCCTGTAAAAGGAAGTTTCCTCTCCCACTGATTCTTTAATAAGATCATATCGGTTAAAGTGGGTATGCTTTTTTGATGATTTTTAAAATCGACACCCAGATATGCTTAGTTGCATCTCATCGATGGAAAAGAAAGTAGTAGTTTACCAAAAATCGAGATGTGGTTCTGCTTGCTTAAAGGTAGCAAAAGCACATTGTTAAAAAATAATCTTTTTGTGATAAAAAAAATATTGCTGAATTTGCTGGCTTAGGTAATATATTCCTTTTTATATTTGCGAAAGAGAAAGATGAATTCTATTTTTCAATATTTAAAATTTCTTGTAACGTATAAACGACGGTAGCACTTCAAATATGAATAATATGTTTTCAATTAGTTTTTAGTATGTGTTTTTTTCACAAAAAATAATTTATATTTATAAAATATATAACATAATATAATAAATCGTCAAGAAAAATACGTAATTTTATAAGCAATACCTATTTCCTTCCCCCGATGTCTTCGTAACAGATCGAATATCATTATCCTGCCATGATTTTCGGAAAGATCCGTTGGAAAATATCCAAGTCTCATCCAAAAAGACATAAGGCTTTTTGGCTGGCCCAAGCTCTTTATTTTCCATGTAAAGCTTAAGAAATTGTCTCCTTAGCATGGTTACATGGGGCAGCTCCATTAATGCCCTTCGGTTATCATCGGCTTTATAGGAAAATCCAATGCTTTTTAACACCTTATAAAGACTCGTTCGACTACCATTAAACATTTCTCTCTCAAGAAGACGACTGTGTAATGTCGTTAACGTCACCTGTAATTCTACAATCATAAAACAAACATCAAAAAAATTATAACAGCAAGGCGGTTAGACATTTTAGAAAATTATGCAATGTGAATATTAGCAAGCATAATTCTTCGCCATTTCATTCATAAAGAAATTTATCTCTATTTTTACCCATTTACTTTGGAAATGGGCCTAAAGTTATTTGAAGCCATGAGAAATTTTAAAATTTATATTAAAGTGAAAAAAAATGTGGGATGAATTTTTAGCAAATGCTAAAATAGGGGTTTATTCATACTAGCCTTTCAACGGTACCACCTACATGTTCAAACTACCATATTAAATATATTAAATACAAACATATACTGATGGTGACAAAATTTTCCAGTTGACATTTTCGCTCCAAAAAGTTAACAAATGTTTAAATTGAGCATACAGGTTAAGGAATTGTGTACAAGTAACTCAGAATGAAAATAAGAACTTGGATAATTTTGTCAATTTACTTTGTTAACTCATTTGCAATATCCTAATTTGCAAATGTTACACATGTATCATCCGCTATCCCTTTTATTTCATTATCTTGTGGCCCTTGCGAGAAACAAAAATTACTTCCTGGTAAAACTGCCCGTTATGGTGTGTTTTTTAAATAACACATATCGACTTATGCAACGAAAACTGTAGTAACTCAAATTTGCTGAAACTAGAGTTACTACGGTTTTCGTTGCATAAGTCGATATGTAGGTACGAGAGTAGCAAATATGGTGTGCATAAAATAAGCCAGTTACTATCTATTAAAACATCTTCCATTTCTTACTAAATTAATTTATGATATCACTCAGAATTAAAAAAAAATACCTACTAGAAAAAAGTTAAATATGAGGAAAACTGGTACTCGAGGCTTAGGTAGAATCCCCTATTCTGAAAAAAAAGTAAATATTATAACAAAAATTTTATTTTTAAAAGTCGTGCTCAGCAGCAAAATGTTTTCGAATAACATAGGCATTAAATCTGTTTCATAAAAATATATCGTTTTAATGTTTGGATGCTAAAACTACTATTGTTTATTTCAAAACTTTTGTCATTATTTGAGCACATATTTTACATTTATTATAATACTCACTTGCAGAATACATGTCATATATTTGATTTCGTATTTCAGCACGCACACCTTCTCTGACATCTGTCACAGGTTTTTTGCGTTTTCGAGACACTGATAAAGAATTTTCGGTGGGGCCATTCCTATATTTCCTTACTGAAGGAACTGAAACTCCTAAAGCTTTAATTGTTTCCTAAAAACAATGTTGATAAAGATCAGAGTTTTTTTTTAATCAATATTTCTTTATTTCTAATTCAAAGCTTAAATCCAATTAAATTGCTCTAAATTTTGAAGTAACCAATCACGGCCTTAAAATTATGAATAAGGAATAAATAATTAAGAATAAACAATAAATTGGAAAAACCCGGCCTAAACATCCTAATATTTTAGTTTTTCCAAAGTAATTTTTTTGTATTTTTTGAGCACCCTGTAGGCGAGACTAAAACGTAATTAACATTATACCCGGTTTTGCTTTATGCGGAAAATTTTATCAAGTATAAAATTTTCTGAGAAATGAGAAATAAAAAAGTTTTGTTGTAAACTCTGTTGACCATCCTGTATATAAAGGATCAACTAATAAATTATTATAAACATACCTGAAGAGGGCTCAATACGCGATGTTCTTCTACAAAGTATTTGTAAACATTTCTCACCATCTCTTGAGCTACTTTATTTCCATGTATTTGAGAAGAGAGACATTTCTGCAAAAAATTATGGCTACATTGTACGTGTCTTAAAAAAAAAGTTGTTACGGTCAAAAATAAGGAGTTTTTAAAATACCTATATTGGCCAAAGTGGTTAATTTTGTGTGAATATCAACCAATCAACCAAAAACCTTGGTCGACCTTGGTTTTTAACCCTGCTAAAGTAGTTTGGTTAAATATTTAAAATACATATATAATTTATTTATGTTACCAAATCTCTTTCCCTGCTTCTTTTGGATGTACTGGGAATACAGTAATCGTGATCCATAATCATTAATTAATCTAAAAAATTTGAAAATAAAAGCAAATAAAAATATAGTTAATTATACCAACACTATTACTTCCTTTTTAATAAATAAACACTTTACAAAACTAGAAAGTCCAAAAATAATATAAAACAAAGAGAGTAGAGTTACTACGGTTTTCGTTGCATAAGTCGATATATAGGTACGAGAGTAGCAAATATAGTGTGCATAAAATAAGCCAGTTACTATCTATTAAAACATCTTAATTTTGTTCCAATTTCAGAGTTTATAAAGAGAGACTTGGTTGCAGCTATGGTGGAAGTACCGAGTGAAGGAGGTAAAAGGAACGTTATAGTTGCCTCAGCTTACTTCCCAGGGGATACACAAGATCCACCACCAGCCAGCGTACAAGAACTAATAAGCTGGTGCAACCGAAGGAACACCAAAAGTTTTTTGAGGTACTTTTACAATACCTCAAAAAACTATCCCTAAAAGCATTAAAAATATTATATTTTAGAATTCAATGTCGACACGTGCGAACGACCCGAACACTTAAAATTAATGTATTATAAAAATACGGGCCTGTTTGCCACAACAGCTAAGTTAATCGACGTAACTATTCATCCAGTAAAGGAACGATATATGAAACGGTCAAAGGATTAGAGGAAGATGCGAGTATTTGAGGTTAAATAATGTGAATATCAGATGTGTGCTCGTTTTGTTTTAATTTACGAGATCGAGTATTTAGGAGTTGGCTAAATCGGCCTGTCATAAAACACGTCAAAACAACAAAACTTTACAGTGAACCAAGTTTACCAGGATTGCCTTCGTAGACAAGTGGATCATGGGAGACATTCGTAGAATTTTTATCGGGTTGTGTTGAATTAGCTAGTTAATTTGTTAATACCTTAATACCTATTTACATAATAAAATTAATAAGCAAATTAAGTAGTTTGTCTTATAGCCCAGTTTATGGTAAAAATTTTGGTGACTGTTCTAGCTTTTTCATTCTAAAAGACGTAAAAAAGCTCCATGGAAAAGCACAAAGGTCTATATGACTGGGAAGTAGTTTTTTTTAACACGTATACAAGTCCTGACGCATATGTATTGGACCAAAGAAAAAGGAAAGGCAGTATCATATTTTTCCCCTAGTATCAATTGTGTATATAATATATTCAACAAATACAACGAACGTTATTTGATACTATATGAAGTTGTATTTGTTAAGCCTATTATATGCACAATAAATACTAGGTGAGAAATATTATTTCCTTTGGTTCAATACATATGCATCAGGGCTCGTATTTGAAAAAAATTGATACTTACAGGTCTTTCTATTTTTATGGAAACATCTGTGGGAAATAAATTATAAAATTGCGATTTAACCCATTAAACAGTAGTTGTTATTGTTGGTTATCTCATTTAGTGCAAGTAATGAGCGGGAAAAATGGAAAACAAAAAAAATATAAAAATATTAATTTACTCACCCTTTTTAAAGCATTTTTGTCTTTCAAGATATTTTTAAGTGGCTTCAACATCCTCCTTGATAAATGAAAACTTGCAATAGGATACCACCAAGTTAATAGGGTAACGGGTACAGTTATTGGCCACTTTAGCAATGTTTGTCTGTTTAATAGTCAAAAATAAATCTCCTTTTGAAAAAAAAAACAATTGTATTTATTTTATAACATACATAAAATAGTAAGCAATGAGTCCCAATAGAAATAATAAACCAAACATAATTAACAAAGTTTTTTTTGAAACATAAATGAAAGGGTAACGAAAAATACAGTCATTGGCCATTGTGTTATAGTGATTAGCCATGGGGATCACAGATATTGGCCAGCAGGTAAATAGGTT
Organism: Listronotus oregonensis; assembly: GCA_019359885.1. NCBI lineage: Eukaryota > Metazoa > Arthropoda > Insecta > Coleoptera > Curculionidae > Listronotus > Listronotus oregonensis. The sequence continues at coordinate 21,883 of JAHBCN010003433.1, read as the reverse complement.
CATTTGTAGGTACATCTTAGGCACAAAAGAACCTACCTAGTATAAAATAAATTGAAAAAAACTTAAAAAATAAAATATAACATATTAGCCTTAAAGATAAAGAACTCACAACAAGAGGTAAGTATTTACAATACTTAAATACTAGTAGTTTTTTTTTACTTTGGTACATGCTGTACATATAAACTTATTAGGGAATACTGGGTTATCACAAGATTTTTAACACAAATTTCGTGGAATGCTCGAGTACAACTATAGCAACGTATACCTGCTTCTCTTACAGTTATATTAAGTAAACAGCACTGACATAAACCTGTACAAACCGTAACATTAGTAGGAAAATTGGAATTATTTGGGCGCTTAATGACTACATCGGAAATGACCTTTATTTTTGTTGATGTTTCATTTATGAATAATTTTCTTTTAGTTGAATCGGGCAGACAAGAATGGTTTACAGGTGAAAAGTCATCTAGGTTATTAGGCATTATTGGTTTAAGTGGAGAGACTAAGTTAGATACGTTTTCGTTTTTATTAGGAGAGCTAGAGCGTATGGGAAGTATTATCTTCAGGCCCTCTGAACTTCTAATTTTTTTAGATGGGGAACCACTTTCCGGCAAATGTACCTTGACCTTGTTTTTTAAATGAGTTACTTTTATATTTGGGGTATTTTCCCTAGTCTCTTCATTTAAATCTAAGTTAACATTTAACGTCAACTTCTTTGGCGTAATTTGACTATGATTTGTCGAACATGATGCTATTTAATTTTTATTTTTATTAGTTGTATTCTCTTCTAAAAATGTATTGGTAACTGTCCTATCTTTCTTTAGTATTTTGGAACATTTTTTTATAGTTTTCCCTTTAATGGATTTTCCTTTAGACTCCTTTTTTAGTTCCTGTACTTTTAAACGTTCGTATTTTCGCTTTTTCTTTTCTTCTAGTTCAAACTGTTTTCTTTCTATTTTTGCTTGCTCAGCATTTTTTCGAACCGTAGATGTTAAAACAAACGGAAGTTTTTCTGTCTGTCTCTTACCTTTTCTTTCAGGCGTTTGTGGCCAGAAAAAATACTCGCTGAAAGATTTATCAACTTTACTTGAAGCGGACGAATACGTTGGATTCTCAGTAACTGTATTAACGTCAAAATTGTCTATATTGTTTATATGACTTGTAGATGCAACTTCATCCACTACAATATTTTGAACCATTTCTCCATTCAGTTCTTCTTCTAAAACTATTGGAATGTCCTCAACTTCAATAATCTGTTCTAAATTCAGTTCAGTTATATTAGGGGCTGTTATTTCTTGATGATTATTAGTCTCGGCATTTCCTTTATCTTTAAAAATATTGTATATATTGAAAAGCATTTGAAGTTCTTCGCTGGGATTTTCTTCTTGATTAAAATTCTGAAATAAACTAATTTTTTCTAAACCCACAACCGATACATATTCTTCAAATGTTATGGAAGTGATTAAATTTATTTGATTTGGAATAATGCTTTTAGGGATCTTTTGTTTTCCTGTACATTTTGAAAAGTCGAAACGATCGCAGAAACGATCTGTCGGCATCTTCTTCGGCGCTCTTCGTTGTCTCCAACGACGAAAGAAGCTGCGTTTGGAACGTCGTCATAGCTGCCGGTGGTTTACGACCCTTGGCCGACGTTCTTGGTTTGAGCCGATGTTCTTGGGGTGCCGCATCTTCGATACCCGGAGGATTTTCTTTTAAACTTTCGCCGTTTCCTTCACCCTCGCCCTCCTCATCAGAGACATGAGGCATGTTGCCCGAAGTTCTGGAAAACAATTAAGTAACTTTCTTTACAATCAGGCTATTGTTCACAAACGCAGGTTACGAATTGCGGTGATACACACTGCAATAGCTACGTGGGACACCCGATTTTGAGCGGCTTATTACTCGAGAACCTTTCTCGTTGGTCATACCGAAAAAGGTTCTCGGGTTTAAAGTTCCCTACGAAAGCATTTTGGTTTACCACCTTCTTTTCTCGATACTTTGTTGTAAGAAAGATAAAGCATCTGCATACATATTTTTTTCTTTGGCGCCGGGTCTCCTGATGCTCCTTGATTAATATATTTGGAGTAGCTGTCTCTAATGTGACGCCATTTATTTTTCATCTCTTTCACTGGAATTAAAAAAGATCTGATGTTACATTTTGTTTCTTTTCAGATATTTGGCAACTGGAATAACTTTGCTGCTTTGCAGTACGAATTTTATATGCTAAGAGTACGATTGCGGCAACTGTACGAGAAACTTGCCAGGGTATATGGAGTTGTTTGAAAGGAACTGAAATGCCTCCACCCACCGAGGAAAGATGGATAGAAATTGCGGACACATTTTACGCGAGAACTGATTTTCCCAACTGTGTAGGTGCCATTGATGGCAAACACATCAGATGCTCAAATCCACACAAGTCAGGGTCACAATATTTCAATTACAAAAAATTCTTTTTCGATTGTGCTGATGGCTGTGGTAGATGCAAATTATGTTTTGTTGCTATAGACGTTGGAGCTTATGGAAAGGGCGATTCAACTGTATTTCGCAATAGCCCAATAGGTAGAAAGTTATATTCTAACCAATTAAACTTGCCGCACCTAGATGTCTACCAAATACCGACACAGAACCACAACCATTTGTTTTCGTCGGAGATGAGGCCTTTCAAATTCATACGAATCTTTGCGTCCATTTCCCTCTCGTCAATTGGATCCTCGCCGCAGAGTTTTCAACTATAGACTGTCAAGATGTAGACGTTCCGTAGAATGCGCCTTTGGTGTCCTTGCCAATAAATGGAGAGTGTTTCATACTCCCATTCTTGTGCAACCGGATTTTACAGATGACATTATAAAGGCCTGTTGCATACTACATAATTTCGTGCGCAGAAGAGATGGGGTTAATTATGACGAAACTGAGACTCATCCTTTTGCGGAGGTTACCAACTTTGGACCTGGTATACGGGCCCAAGGGACCTGACGTGAGAACATTTTTCACCGACTATTTTTTGGAAGCAGGTGCCGTACCTTTCCAAAGGCATCATATGTTTTAAATGCATAATAATTTAATTGTCAATATAACAGAACCACTATATCTACATGTATTTTATATTATTTTCTTACCTTGTTCCTGCTTTTGAGCCTCTGTCATGACTTCCCACGTATCGGCCATAGCTTCGCCGATACTGCGCCAGCTCTTCTCTTTTTCATTTCTGTCGCTATATTCTTTTGACGCCTTCTCCCATACAGCTGGGAACTCTTGAACACACTGTATAAATTTGTCCGTATCAAACATATTAAATTTTTCACAATATACAATTTACCGCCTGCCGCAGAACCGTACAGTATAAACTCCGCAATCAAATGCCTATGTTGTCTGTTGTATCCCGGCCTCCGGTCGTCCCGACCGACGGCAGCATGTCGGCTCGCGATGCGGTTGGTGCGGCAGAACGGCAGCTGTATAAACAGTTCCGTTTAAAACAACGTGTTGTACTTGTCCCGCCGAACGGGTCCCGCCAAAACGCTCCCGCTAAAACGCAATGTATAGTCCCGCACTAACTTGTAAAGGTAACCTTTTATAGGGGTAAATGACCATTGGAGGAGTAATTTCACCTACAGTTGAAAACGTAAACATAACGGTTAAATTAAATTTAGGGTTATGTTCTATTTGATATACGTTTTTTGAGCCCTTAGTAGCTAAAACACGCTTATTTTTTGGACATAATAAGAAACAAGTCTCATCCCCGTTGAACACTCGAGTTGGGTCCTGTAAAATGTGATAATATCCTTTCTCGACCAAGTAAGTTTCAATTTCTGTAAACCATTTACCTATGTCACTTTCGGAAACATTGGAACTGGCCGCTGTAATAGCTTCTGGAGTTCTTAATGTAATATCTGGGTGTCTTCGAAGAAATGCTCTAAACCAACCTCTCCCAGGTTTATTATTGAAAAAAGGTACATTAGGTCGTGGATTTTCATCCAAGAACTGTTTAACACTAATCTGAATATCCTCTACATGCAGTGGAAAACCTTTTGATTGACTTGTTTTAATCCAGTCCTTTATCAGATTTTCCTCTTCATGGGATGATAGCACTGGAGCTGGACCAGGTGTTGTTTTGTTATTAAATTTTTCACTAGAACGGAACTGCAAAGTTGATCTGGGAACACGAAATTGCGTTGATGCTTTTCTTTCGCTTAATCCCTCTGCAATAGCTTTCAAAGCTTTGGCGATGTCTTTCTCATCGTATTTTTTTCCATAAATCTCGGATTTGGCAACTTTTGGCATGGCTGTAAAAATAGATTTTTATTTTAATTGATTCTATTATTAAAATAAGGTAGGTGTACATGTTTATGAAAATTTCAAGTTTTAGGTATATTTTTATTGAAAAATTTAAAAATTAAATTTTCTGTTTTTTTATCTTTACTTTTAAACTATTTTACTATTGATAAGAATGGTAGGTATAGTTATTGGCCACACTAAAGTTACACTGATTGGCCATGGCCCATAATTGTTTAATAGGCATTTTTAGCTAACCTGTTTGAAATATATGAAAAAATAGGTTCTAGAAGTAATAAAAGTAACGATTTTTTAAATATTTATTTTTTTACAACAAAATACAGTCATTGGCCACCTGGCCAATGATTGTCGCAAGACCGATTTATTTGTTACAGTCATTGGCCAGGGTCATATATAGAGTAAATTTTCTAACCTTATTTCTAAAATATTAAAAACTAAACTAATAAACCAGCTCCTAAAAGCCTAGAGAAAGAAAAACTTATAGCAATAATTAATACCTAAAAAATACATACCTTTGCAAGAGCCGTATACACCATGAATTCACTAATAATAGCACTAAATTCGCTACGGGGAAACAACGTGTCATTCAACCGCCAATTTGACATTTGCTACTGCGAAAATAAAATGTTTAAAATGGAAGTTTGTACGCACACTGTTGCCCAAATGTACTAGATTTAAAATTATTTAAGAATATTACTTCAGAGTCTTAAAAATGATGATTTTATTTAAAGTGGCCAATAACTATCCCCTGGCCAACCACTGTACCCGTTACCCTAGCTCTTGCTTCCTTTTTGGGGAAGATCTGGGTCCCCTATCCGTCTTGAAAAGTAATGGCCTCCACACACTTCTGTCTATGATGATTTTAACAAAAGAACTTGTTCGATATATGCTGTAATGAGATGATGTTAATAAAATGTGTGGGTCCGGCTTCGGAGCAAAGCGAAGAAAAAGTTGCAATTTTCTCTTTTGTGTAGTACCACGTAAAGGAGGAACTTCTTTAAAGCAATTTAAAAATTTCACCGCACAAGTAATTGAACACAGGTTGATTTTAATATTATAAGTGGACAAAAGGATTTTCTGAATTTCATCTATTCTGAAAATTAGCCCTGCGCCAGCTCGGCCCCTGGTTCAGGAGAACAAAGTGTAACAAAAGTTCGATTATACTTGATTCCAGAAATTTTTTTAAATAATTTTGACTAGGTTTAAATGTGATGCTTTTTCGAAATCGATACTCTACTTCAACAAACAGGAAAAACATGGACAAGCACTTCTTGCTTTGTGAAATTTCACCACTACACTGGAATTGTACAAATCTATATAAGATTCTTGCAAAGGGAATTGTAGTTACCATTGGTTTACACATTTTCTGATATCTGGACCATGATTTTCTAGGCAAATTAATCCTCTGGAAAATTGCATTCCACATGTCAGCGGTAACATTTAAAGTAGATCTTTCCCCGCGTTGAAGCTGCATTATGCTTTCTAACAATTCCCGTTTGGGGTAACGCTCCACAAGCACGGCAACCAATGATAGAAGTATTTGATGTAGTGGACTGTACAGGACCTGTGCGAAAAAGTCGAGGTATCGTTCTGTCCCCATAATTAGTAGTTGGTTGGCAATTATTTCGACATTATCTGAGTAAATCTGAAATAAAATTGGTGTATTAACTTCCATTCTTATTATTTACCAAAAAACAAAGTGACTTACCATTTTTAACTTTTCCATGTATGATGATGGTTTTAAGAGATTACAGGCTTTCTGTGACATACGGCGCTCTGCATCCATTTGGGCCCTGTAGTTGAGTTGAAGTTCTTCACGGAATTCTGCAGTTAAGTACATAAGTTCTGCTTTGACCATTCCTTCCATTTTTGCGAAAACATGTTCATAGGGACGAAGTCTTAGTCCTCTTGTATTATATTCAGAAATTGCTTCCAGTCGAGCCAGAAAATGTTGCTTTTTGCAATTCACAAATTTGGAATTTTTTGATGAATAAATGTAACGCTCTCTGCGGTGGTCTTTAATAAAACAGGTTGAGTCAATCTTAAAATCCGAAGGTGTTAATTGCCTAAAGGTACACTTGATGGGGAGCCCCATGCATTGCAGAACGGATTCTAGATTATCCACTTGGGACTCCAGTTACTCTAAGATGAAAGGGGGCAACAATTCATATAGTACGGGTTCAGATGTCTCGCCGAATGGGACGTAGCCGCTTTGGCCGATGGTCTTTTTACAATCCTTCATGATAACAGTATGGAGAAATTAATTAATAGGATGTTGATCACAAATCTGAAAAAGAAAAAGCCAAATTAAATTTTATACTTACACGATGCCTATACACAATAAATTAAAGGGGAAACAATAGGAAAACCAACAACTAGAACGACTGTTTAATTGGGTTAATTAAATTTGAAACAAATTGGTAATTCAATTAAAAAAAAAAAACTAAATTCGTAATACAAATCAAATTTGTAAGAATGATAAGTATGAAAGCTATTTATAGTGGCCTGGGGCCTATTCCACAATAACGCTAATATTATTTGTAGAAAATGGCTCCACTAATAGTATTGACGAATTTTTACAAGTAAAAGTTACAAGTTAAGAGCGTTTTATAACCTTAAAATATCAAAGGGACAAGGTACAAGACTAATATTACTACTTGTAATTTATTATGGAACAGGGAGGGATGAAAGGACAACGTAAATTTACTTCTCCTGAACTGTGTCCATCACAGTTCGATAAAAGGCAATAAAGTAAAAGAAAAGAACTTGAAAGAATTATATGACATACGCGAAACCGTTAAATTTTCCCTCCCGCAAACAGGTGTAATTTAAAGCAATTAGGTCTGTTTGTTATCAAGTTTAGAGTAGGACAGAGTAGGTGAGTGTAGGACTAAAAAGTGGAATTAAGAGTAAATAAGTTACGATTTGATTTTTATAAAAAACGCGTTTTAGAGCTTAGAGCTTTTACAAGGTGCTTTTTCATGTCTTTTAAAAAGTAGAAATGATTAACTTAGCCAGCCAACACAAAAACTATATATTTTTTTAAAATGGACTTTTAAATTTCAATTTTTTTTTCATATGTCTATGTTGAAATGACATACTTCCCGGTCAATATTGTGCTGGCTGGTTAAGTTAATCATTTCTGCATTATAACAGACCTGAAAGAGCTCCCTGTAAAAGTTTAAAGCTCTACATGACCGGGAGGTATGTTTTTTTAACACGTATATCGAAAATATTATTTTTTCTGAAATTACAAGGGGACAGGGTTGTTTTTAAAATAAAACACAGGTAGATATAAGACAAATTCAAAATTGCTTTATTGGAACAAAACACATTGGTTAATTTCAATTTCGGCAACTAACCAAACTGATTGATGAACATTGGAAGCTTGCCACTGTTGTCCTTGTTTTCGGGAGAAACCAGCCAGCATTGAACCATAGAAGGTAAACGTCAAAGCGAGTCCTTGTATCTACACTGCGTAAATACTCACCTTTCTTGAAAATCTAAACAGGCTATAAAAATGTAATGGTTTTTGGGAGAAATATAGGTAATAAACAGTTGTTTGTCACACATCAATTTCGCATTTTAATTTATTATAGAATACCTGGTAAAATACTCACATGAAAATTGAACCATTAGAATTACATGGTCTGGAGAAAAGAGGAACTGCTAAAAAAAAGCTCAAGGGAGTGGAGGGTAACAACCACGTCTCGTGCAGCGCACACATGCTTCATGGCCTCTTTCGAGGTTGTAAAATTTCACAATCATCATCTGAAAGGACTTGCGATGTGTCTGAACCAGATAATGGTTGAGCTCGGCTTGACCGATGAGGTGTATAAACCGTCACCATGAAAGTAGTTGACGTGTTGGATGTGCTGTCGGAGAGGTCACCCGGGGATGACTCTGCTACAGCACTTATTTCAGCTTGAACAGGAGGAGAATTACTGGATATGGAAGTGTTAGGCAACGGAGATTTGGGCCTTTTGGAGTTTTCAAACGGAGAAATATTATTGGCATCTACGTCGCACAGAACTTCTGATCCATTGGAGTTTTCATCTATAGTAAAATTCTGAATGAGATACCTTATGTGGAACAGCGCCCTGTGTCTTTGAAATGTCAAGTACAATTTATCTATCCGGGATTTAATTTCTTTATAGCTTAAATGTGGCATATCCCTTTTTACAAAAGTTGAAATGACTTGATATAAATTCTCGGACTCAAAATTTTGAACGTAGGCACTGATCAACTCTGTGTAGGAATGCAATAATTTGTTCCTGGAAAGCTATTGGCCTTGTTAACTCCTTGCACCTTGAATTCGTGTAATCGTACCATGTCTGCCAAGGTTTTAGAACCATCACATTGTCGATCTAAACAGAAAAAAAATTGGACTGAGATTAAGAGGGATGAATTTTTATACATACCTTTTGCACTTAAAAACCTTTTGGGAGCCATCTTGATAATTAATAATAATAAATAATCGGTAAAAACCACCCAATTTTAAACTAATGTATTTAGCGAAGGAGAATTTATTACAAAGCGACTTTTAGGAACAACAAGCCGTAGATGATGGGTCTTTAGGACCAAAAATACATTTACAACTAACCAAATAAATTATCAATTTTCATATCCACACATCCTGTGTTTAAAATTCTAGTTTATTAACAAAAAAACGCATATTAAAAAACCAACACCTGTTAAATATTTAATTCATATACCAAAAAACAGCTTTAAAAATGATGTTAAACTAATGTACCTAAATAACAATGCATACAAGTATCGAGAATTTTATATTTAAGTTTTAAGCCTAACACCCAATTTTAAACTAATGTATAGAGCGAAGGAGAATTTATTATAAAGCTACTTTTAAGAACAACAAGCCGTAGATGATGGGTCTTTAGGACCAAAAATACATTTACAACCAACCAAAAAAAAATTACTACATACAGGGGTAAGTATCAATTTTTTATATGAAAAAAAGCACTTACCCAGCCAGTCCATAAGTATAAAATTTCCATACATTTTCAGTAAAAAACAACGTTCTGGCCGCCTATACATACCGGAGGGTTAGCCGGAACAAACAAAAGATATAAGGAGAGATATGATTTTAAAAGACATAACTACACCACATACATCTTATTGCGCGTTCCCGGTTGTCTATTTCCCAAAACTCATGGTCTGCTAATAAGAAAAATTAGTACGGCACCACATGAAAAAATAAATTTTATCGAATAATACATTAAAATATTTGCTAGGGGTAAATACATGGTGGCATACTTAGTAAATTTAAAAACGTGAAAATCACCAATAAAAAAGAATAGCTAAAATAAAACCGCCCACTTTGTAAAAATTATAATCTAAAAGTACATAGGAAAAACTTTTATCAAATAATACATATACCTAAAAAATATTTGCTTGGGGATTACAGGGCTGCACACCTAATAAATATAAAAAAGATGGTGTAAAATACATAGCGCAATTAATAGAAAAAATAATAATAGCACCCCTAACGATTTTTCCGGTATAGTAAAAAGGTGTAACATATCAACCCTCCATAATTTTTATGTTCTATGATATATTACTAAAAAACATATCAAATGACACATCAACAAAAAAAAGTGCGCGGTTTAAGGGATTAGATTAAAAAATAACCACCCAACTATTTTTTACATCCAATCTAAATTTAATCAACTCCTGGCAGCACCCGACGCTAAGTATCAATTATTTGTAATCTGTATTGTATTTTGCAAACCCTCCTATTTGTAAAAAATATGTCAAAACAAAAAAGTAAAAATTAGACGATTTCATTTACAAAAATCGCAACCTGCTATTAATAAAAAAGTATTTATAGGGGTTGTGGGTAATAAATGCTAAAAATAATAAAGCCGTCGGTAACATTAAAATATATACCTTAAAAAATATTTGCTTGGGACATCCCATGGTGGTATAACTAATAAATATAAAACAAATTACTGCGTTACTGCGCATGCGTGCCCCTCCCACTCTTCGTCTACTTGACCTTGATAATTACTGCGCATGCTTGTCCCTTCCACTCTTTTGCTCTTCGACCTTGAACTTTGTTAAGCCTTTCCCACTCTTTGACGACTTCGAAAGTTGGATGGTATTATATTTTTAAAAACTGCTACAGTAATGTTTATTGTGTCTGTAGGATATTGTGCAAGTGTCTGTTTAAGGTACTTTTGAATTTATATATTATATTTTTTCAACTATGAGTATTGCACAAGACACTTTAGACAAAATTAATAGGATAATTAATAGCGGGGAGGGATTTCTTGAACGAAAGAAAATTTCCGAATTAATTGTTGGGCAGGTTTATGTGATTAGAGAAATGATTTCAATAACTACACGTTTTGGTAAAACAGTCCTTGTGACATTGTGTGGTGATCAAACGGATAACGTAAAATTTCAAGTATTTTTACCAAAACGTATAGCTGAAAATCGAACTGATGATATTGTATCTATATTGTATTGAATGGGTATGATGGTAAATATACAATAGCGTATATGGGGCAAAGTACTCATATATGTCTCGGTACTAATAATGCAAGAACATTATTAACATTTGGTTTTCTAAAGTAAATTTTTTTGGCTAAAAGAAAATATATATTTATTTTTTTTATTACTAGAAAAATTAATTCGTAAAATAAGTAAATCCCATATTTCTTAAAATAGGCTTATATCATGGTTGAAAAAATTGTGTATACAGGGTGTCAATTTGAAAACTTCCCACCCCTATTATCTCGAAACGGGTTAGGTTTTTATAAAATCGCTAGGACACGTCGATTTTATTATCGAGGGGGAACAATTTTTATGCAGAAATCACTTCGCCTCTTTCAACCCCCTACCCTCCAGAACCTCCCTCTCAAAAATCTTAAATGGCAATAGGGGTTTGAGTGATACCTCATTTGAAATAACTTTTTATTCTCTACATTTTGGCACCTTATTTTTTAAATTTGAGTGCTGCGTTGCCAAGTTAGGGTTATTTAAACATTGTTAAATTACTTATTATTAAACATTATTCCTGTAAGTGTTTTAATTACGTTAAAGCTATGATTTGCATTGAAACATGTTATTTAGGTTAATATTATTTTTATTAAACATTTGCATAGTCGTTACAATTATGGTCTTTACAAAAGCACTCCTAAAATTTATTTTATTAACACGTTTAGTTTAAGAGGTGTTCAAAGTGTTCTCCATTGTTCTCCAAACAAAAATAAAGTCTATTCTCAAATTCTTCCCGAACATTTTGAAATACCTCTTCTGGAATAGCCCTACTTGCCTCTGTAATTCTTCTTTTTAAATCTTCGATATTATCAGGCTGAGTTTTGTAAACAACCGTTTTTATGTGCCCCCATAAAAAAAAATCTAACGGCGTTAAGTCTGGTGACCTAGCAGGCCATTCTATCGGTCCCCTTCTACCAATCCATTGGTTAGGGAATCTGTTATTCAACCACTCCCGCACTGGCCGAAAATAATGCGTCGGAGCTCCATCTTGCTGAAAGTGTAGTTCGTTTGCTTGCAAAAGGTTACCACCAACTTGATTTTCCAGCTCAGTTGTTATTAAAGGATCAATTACATCCTCAAGTAGGTGTAAGTAGAGCTCTCCAGTTAAGTTTTCTTCAATAAACAACGGTCCTATAACAGCATTTCCGAGAATACCGGCCCAAACATTAATTTTTTGTGGCCACTGTGTAGCACCCTCTCTGAAAATGTGGGGATTGTCGTCACTCCAGTATCGACAATTCTGTTTATTGACATGGCCGTTTAGGAAAAAGGTACATTCATCACTGAAGCAAATGTTGCTTACCACAATTTCACGAGTGTTGATTAAGTTGGACATAATTTCGCAAAACTCTATTCTCCTATCAAAATCGTCCTCATGAAGTTCCTGTAAAATTTGCATCTTGTACGGATGATATTTATGTAACTGTAATGCTCGTCGTACAGTTACATGTGACATTCCAGTTAGACGTGCTACTGTACGGAGAGAATTGGTGGGTTCTGCAACGAATGTTCCCAAAATCTCTACTTGAGCATCTTCGTTTAAAACACGCCGATTTGCCCTTTTTTGTTTCCAACTGAACCCGTTTCATTAAATTTAACTTCTACGTCCAAAATGTATCTGTGACTTACATTACAATTAGGATTTCTATTATTAAAAACTTCTGCCGTTCTTCTTGCGCATCTTCCTTGCTCGCCATAAATAAAAATCATTTCAATTCTTTGCCTAAGCGTGTATACCATAGTAACTAACAATAACACACAAATTATCGCAATAAATTTTAACTGATTTAAATACCTAGTGACATTGACTGGTAGGAAAGTTCACTAAATAATATTTTAAATTTCGGATCATATCATCAAACTGTATTGAGACGAATTCCATTGCAAACGAAAATAAACAAAAAAGAAAAATAATGTATTATCTTTCATGACCAAAAGAATTTGTCGGATTGATAAACACTTTCAGTGAGAAATGCACCGGTTCTCTTTATGGTCAAACACGTTCCAATACAAATCATAGCTTTAACGTAATTAAAACACTTACAGGAATAATGTTTAATAATAAGTAATTTAACAATGTTTAAATAACCCTAACTTGGCAACGCAGCACTCAAATTTAAAAAATAAGGTGCCAAAATGTAGAGAATAAAAAGTTCTTTCAAATGAGGTATCACTCAACCCCTATTGCCATTTAAGATTTTTGAGAGGGAGGTTCTGGAGGGTAGGGGGTTGAAAGAGGCGAAGTGATTTCTGCATAAAAATTGTTCCCCCTCGATAATAAAATCGACGTGTCCTAGCGATTTTATAAAAACCTAACCCGTTTCGAGATAATAGGGGTGGGAAGTTTTCAAATTGACACCCTGTATAAATATCTTTCGAATGCTTGCACATAGCAAACTACATTCATACTTTCTGTACCTAAAGATGTTAAACGATACCATTGTCGACGAATGCAGATACAACTACGTGTTTTGGTTGCAGTTTAAATTAAGAAATATGGCACAAGAATTACTAGATTTTGCAATATGTGAAGAAATACTGGACGTTCGAGCAACCATCACCCAATATAGAAAATATATGAAGAATGTTGTCAATCTCCTAGCAGGAGCACACTTATGTGATGAGTATTTGTATGGTTTCTTAAATCTGGACGAATTTTGTGATGAAATGATTGAGGAAGATCTAAAGGTGTACCTTATTAACATACCACATCTACCTGACGAATTAAAAATAAAATATAAGCTAATTTCCTTGTCCTTCTCCTGCTCGTCTATCTCAACCGAAGCTGTGAATGATGATGATATCACAGCAACAACAGCATCAACAAGTGACGCAAATGAGCTTATTCCCCTTTCTATATCAACTGATTCTGTGGAATATGGTGTCACAGCAACGAACACAAAGACGACAAGCGATAATAAAATGAGTCATGTGGTAGAAGACGAAGAAAACAGCTGAAACATATTGAAATACAATATTTATAATTTAGTAAAATAAATCCTTATAATACATAATAATTGTTTTATTTACAAATAGGTGATTAGTTTGTAGGTGGGTGTGCGTGTGTGTGTGTTTGTATGTATGTGATATAAAAATATATAGATTCACATATAAATGGAAAATTGGTATGGGTAATAGTTTAGTTTAATTTTAATCTTCAGATCATCCGGAACAGAACTGTTATAAAGAAGCCATAGTTTTCTGGCATTATATTCTGATTGCAGATAGATCCTCTTAGATTTTTCCCGTCCATAATGACTTTCTTGAGCAGGCAACTTATTTAAAAACAAACGTAGACTTTCTTTTTTCTTTTCATTGCGGTTTCCTTACCTATTGCCACCAGGATTTTCTGCCGGTGTTTTTCCATTATATAATGTTTTGCACAAATTTTCTAATCTTCTTTTTGTTATCCCAAAAGCACTTATAAAAAATTGTTTGCACACAACTATCGCACGTTTTTTGTTTGTAAACAAATGATACTGACAGGTAATATTTCTGTTTCTTCTTTTAACATTTGGATTTTCCTTGTAGTTGCCTTTCCTCTGCGCATCAAATGGAGTAACTAATCGAGACAAAAAAATGTCTTGCCCAACTTTGTTCTCCCTTTTATACAACTTTTTTTAATTTTTAATAATTAACGATAAAGGTATCGAATTGCACTTATATTTCGACTTTTCTGAACGATGTAAACACTTTTTCTTAAAATGTAGACACATAGGATCCTTATCCGTGTATCTGCAAAAAGAAACCATTCATTTTAGAATTATAAACATTTAAAAAAAAGGTAAAATATGAAATCTATAACATAAAATTAAATACTTACAATTTCCTAATTCGTGGCTTTTTCACAATTCTTTGCTTTCTACTCCCACTGTTTACGTCTTGTACCGTCTTACCGTCCATTTTAATTGTCAATATTATTATTAATCAAATTAACAGACGCACCAAATAAAACTCAAATTATTTCGAAATAATTCAAAATTAACCTCACATTATGATTTAATCGCAGTGGCTGCCGGTACGCTCACGTAACTTTAACTAGACTAAATCTAATACATCTAAATTGTAAATATCCCTTTTAGTACAAAACACTTGTATTGGTTCTATTGTAAGTACTATAGATATCCCGGTATGAAAAAGAAAATATTTGACAGTAGTGTAGCTAGCGGGATTCTGTGAGACTTTTTTTGTACTGCGCATGCGCGAAAAGACAAGAAGAAGTCAATGGAATGTTGTCCACTCTTCAGCAAAATTTCTATAGCAGGTTATCTTTGTTCTTGGAAAAGATTATTATCTTTCTTAAGATCTATGGTGTGAAGTTAGTCTCAGATAAGCTGAAGACTAACCACACTAAAGCAATATCGTTTGGAACGCAAGCAACCATCACTTCTTTGGGCATATTTGCAGTTCTGCCGCAGTCATTGTCAATAAGCTGTTGCCACACCGAGAAAAGGCTTTTAAAGATAAATGCATTTCTTATAGCTTTCACGATCCATCTGTAGGTTTATAGGCATACTAAATTTTATGTGGAGAGAAACTGTAAGCACAAATGAGGAGTATCTTTTTAAAAGGGGATATTAACATATTAATGTTTTTTTTCAGAAAAATAAGAAAACTGTTCAATGTAAAATGATTGATTTTACACAAAAGAATTTTTTTTGGTTAAAAAAGGTAAGAAACTACTATTGACACAGTATATTTTTAAAAAATACCCAACCTCTAATTCTAATGATATTAATTTTAAAAATCGAAAATATCCCCTTTTGAAAAATCTTTTTGATAATTTCCCCTTTTGTTCTGTACCAATTGTAAATATCCCTTTTTATTCTGTTCAATATTACTAAAGTTTGGTTTTTGTTTGAAAAATATTGTATTAAAAAATCATTATTAAAAAATTACGTTATTGTGTAAATATTTATTTTCAACATGTTCTAAACAGTTTGGTGATAAATGGATTAATTTAGAAGGCTACATTTTTTTTCTAAATAAACTTTATTTATCCTACCAGATTATAATATCTTTAAAACAAACAAAACTTAATTCCACATTAATTTCGTCACATTGGTAAAAAAAACTTAAATTCTTACTTCACCAACGTCATCAGTTAGACATTCACACATTTTTTCCTCTTCATTTGTTTGTTTTTCAGGACCGCATGGATCATCCATTATTATTTTTTTGTACCAACGTAGTTCTTCTAAATTGAACCATTCATCCTCAAACTGTTTGCTTAATAAGTTTGATATATGTTTTTTTGTTTTCGCTTAATAGGCGTCGTTCTAGGTTCAAATTATCCCAAGACGACGGATGTCGCTTTCCCTTTTTTAAAACTCCCACGGATTTTTCTTGCGGATTTTCAAATCTATAGTTTTCATAGCACTTTAATTGAACTGTGTAAGTACCTCGAACCTTAATCTTATAAAAAATCATTCTTTTATACTTTTGGATACCATCTATTTTTTTATAATATGCCTCCAAGCATTTCATATCTTTTAAAATCCAATCTTCTCCTAATAATTTTAAAACGCCAAATTTTTTGAATATGTTATTATATTCTTCTTTGGTAGTTATTACAGCATGTTTTCTAATTTCTTTTTCCAGTCGTCTAAATACTCGGTCAGCTGGTAAGAAACTGTGCCCCCGTACAGGAAAAAACAATGTTATATCCTTAAGCTGGGGTGGAGAGTCATTAAAAAAGTAAAATAGGAGCATGTGTATAATATGACTATTTTTATTTTGCCCCCCACATCCATCGCTAAATAGTCTTAGATGGTAAATATCTGCTTCTAATGTTAGTTTTTTTAAATAGTCATATACTGCAGACCCCACTTCTGTAGAGCTTCTTGCCGATTGGGATTCATCCCATGAATAAAACACAGGATCTTTTGAATTTAATGGCACCACACGAAAATTATATAAACTAAACTGCCTTGCATAAAAAGCATCTTGTATTGGTGTTCTGGGTAAAGATTGGACCTGTTGAAGGTCAAAACACACTGAATGGCTATTGGAAACATCTTTTCTCAGATGGTCGTAGAACGCATTTGCCCGAAGCTTATGGATTCTTTGTTCTGTTATGAGTTGCTTTTTAGCGTTATCTTTTTCGATTTTAATTTTGTTGTGCCATAACACACACACATTGCAAGCATTAGTAGCTGGAGATGAAAGGCCGATATTATACTCTCCTATGAAAATCTTATGAAACATAGTTTTCTTGATCTTCAGATCATCCGGATCAGAACAGTTATAAGGAAGCCATAGTTTTCTGGCATTATATTCTGATTGCAGATAGATCCTCTTAGATTTTTCCCGTCCATATTGACTTTCTTGAGCAGGCAACTTATTTAAAAACAAACGTAGACTTTCTTTTTTCTTTTCATTGCGGTTTCCTTACCTATTGCCACCAGGATTTTCTGCCGGTGTTTTCCCATTATATAATGTTTTGCAAAAATTTTCTAATCTTCTTTTTGTTATCCCAAAAGCACTTATAAAAAATTATTTGCACACAACTATCGCACGTTTTTTGTTTGTAAACAAATTATACTGACTGAATGTAGACACATAGGATCCTTATCCGTGTATCTGCAAAAAGAAACCATTTATTTTAGAATTATAAACATTAAAAAAAAAAGGTAAAATATGAAATCTATAACATAAAATTAAATACTTACAATTTCCTAATTCGTGGCTTTTTTACAACTCTTTGCTTTCTACTCCCACTGTTTACGTCTTGCACCGTCTTACCGTCCATTTTAATTGTCAAAATTATTAATCAAATTAACAGACGCACCAAATAAAACTCAAATTATTTCGAAATAATTCAAAATTAACCTCACATTATGATTTAATCGCAGTGGCTGCCGGTACGCTCACGTAACTTTAACTAGACTAAATCTAATACATCTAAATTGTAAATATCCCTTTTAGTACAAAACACATGTATTGGTTCTATTGTAAGTACTATAGATATCCCGGTATGAAAAAGAAAATATTTGACAGTAGTGTAGCTAGCGGGATTCTGTGAGACTTTTTTGTACTGCGCATGCGCGAAAAGACAAAAAGAAGTCGAAGGCATGTTGTCCACTCTTCAGCAAAATTTCTTCAGCAGGTTATCTTTGTTCTTAGAAAGGATTATTATCTTTCTTAAGATCTATGGTGTGAAGTTAGTCTCAGATAAGCTGAAGAAGCCACAAGACTTCTTGTACAATCTTCGCTATAGCATTCTTTAGTCTTAAGGAGGTAAATTTAAGATAATTGATTATTTAATCTGTTACTAATGATGTTGTGAGGACGTCGTTAATACAAGAAGTCATGTGACTTCTTAGTTCTTCGTGAAGCCTAAAAGAAGTAAAGAGAGAGATGGATATAGGTGGGTATAGAAAGAGACAAAAAATATAGGAAAAGAGATCTAGGTTAGGCTTGTTTCCTCTTCTCTCTCTCTCTCTCTCTGCGTACTTATATAATAAAAATGCTAAGTAAATTGGCGGGAAATTTTTAAAAAGGCTTGGCTCGTCTTGGCTCGGCTTGGCTCGTCTTGGCTCTGCTTAGCTTGGGCTAGATTTGATTTGAAAAAAGGTGGGAAAAATTATAACAACTTTTTTGGAATAAAACAACAAAATAAAATTTAAATGTGATGTATATTTTTGTTCATTTTTTTTTATTAATTAGTACAATTACAATAATGGTTTCCTTTTAATTTTAAAGTAGTAGTTTTAAATTTTGATTCTTGTTTTTTCGATATTGATTTCACACATAAAGTGGATAGGCTGTTTGGTTTTAGATATCTTTGGTTTTCAGGTTCTTCTTGGTCTTCATTGTCACTATATAAACAGGACCATCGGTGTTCTGTATGATTTTCTTGGAATATAGTAAACGAATTATTCATAATGGCTATTGCACATCTATGAAAGGAATTTTCCACAAGGCTTAAGTGTTTTCGAATTGATTCCTCAGGGTTGAATAAAGTGTTTCTACATAATAATATTTTAACCTTAATTTTTGTTGAAGTATTAAGCTGAATATACATGCTGGCATAAGAATAGGTTGTTATGTTGTGGGAGTATAGATATTGTATTGGTTGTTGATTAATTTGTAATTGACTATTAACTGTACATCCAATTGAAATTATGTTCATAATATTGAGACATTCCCATGCATCCAAGCTTTTGCCAGGATCAATATTTAAAAAAAATGTGTTGAAACTTAGACTTTTGGTTTATTTAACATGCTACAAAAGCACCATAATAATAACAAAAATAATCAGGGAGAATGTTTTTTGAAATATGTTCAAGAAGATTTAAAATGAGTACTGTTTTTTCTGTTAAATTTAAATCGTTGCGCATTAAGACAAGTTAAAGTAAACTTAAATTAAAGTAAATCTATAATCCTTAATAAGCATTTTGTAATATTAAATTCATGCAGTATGGTAATTGTAAAAACATATTTTTGGATGCAAAGCCGCGTTACATTTTATGCAGATAAAGTTGCTTTTTTTCCACAAAATGCACAGCGGCGATCAGTTTCGTTATATACAATCAAATGTCCACTATTATCGTATCTTACATCTGTAAGGGGATGTGGAATTCTTCCTTGGTGTGGCTTTATACCGAAGGATTTTAGAAACACCAAAGCAATATATCTTCTAAAAACTAATAGGCTCTCCGCGTTTCTGTCATCGGGTCGAAGCTTCTTCATAAGCAGCCAGGCATTCACCACCGAAACGACCAGAAAATAGGCAACTAATGGCCAATACCACTTTCTTTGTCGTATTCTAGTTCTATAAGCAGCTACTAAATTGTCAAGCTTATCAACTCCTCCCATGCCCTTATTATATATTGATACCATTTTAGGCTGTGGTATAGTTTTTTTAGTTTTATAGACACGATCCCACTTGGAAGTAGTTACAGTACTATTTGTCTCAAAATTAGTAGCGACCGTCACAAGCTTGTTGTCCTTCCATTGGACCAAAAGGGTTTGCTCGTTTCTATAATACCTATATGCTCCTCTTTCCAAATAAGTCCAGTGTTTTTTTTCTAAAATTGGACATTTCTCTAACCGGTTTTCACGGATGGTTCCTACAGCACAATAGTTTTTGTTGGATAAATGGGACAAAAGGGGTAAACTAGTAAAAAAATTGTCAAAGTAAATCTTAAATCCTTGATTTTCTGGCACGCCCACCTGTTCTAGTAGGAACATAACAACGTCACCACCCAAACCAAAGTTTTATTGTTTATTAGTGTCTTTTCCAGTATATGCATCAAACCCGTACATGTAGCCATTACTGGAACATAAAGCCCAATTTTTATAGCCAAATCTTATGGGCTTTGACTTTATGAACTGTTTTGCATAATGCTTGCCGTAATAAGGCACCATGCTTTCATTAACTGAAAGGTGTTCATCTAGTCCTCCATGTGACCTGAAATTTTTACCAAGCATTTCGAGGAGCGGTCGCAATTTGTAAAGTCTATCATCTGATGGCAATTTGGAAATATCATTGAAATGAATAAATTTTAATATTGTCTCAAAACGTTTCAACCGCATACTATTCTGAACTATTTTTGGAACATCTTCTTCACTTGACCAGTAGATTCGTCTGTTGGGGTATTTTCCATAACCAGATAGTAACATTATTCCCAAAAATACATGAAGTTCTGACATTGTTATATTTAGTTCACTATTGTTTTGTGCTGCGTATCTGTTACTTTCTTCAATTATCAAATTTATTATTTCATCGTCAAAGAAAAGACGAAAAAAATCATACGGCGAAACGGAATTTCTGGCTTTATCGGAGGGTGATAGTGGAATGCAGCTCGTGTTCATATTATTTGCCGGCAATTCTTGGGGATTTTCTATCCATTTCGTACGTTTGTAGCTACCAGAAGTGTCAACCTTCTTGGATTTGTTTTTCTCCATAATAAGTTTTCTTCGTAGCTCAGATAACGGGATAAGATCATCCAAATCATATTCATCGTCCCCTAATGGAACAATTTCACAAGGCTGGCATAAAATGCTTCGAGGTAAATGGTTCACATTGGCACTGTGCTCCTCATCAGAGTCATCACTGTCAAGGTCAGTATTATCTCCCTCTCCTACTGGAGGAAGAATATAGATATTGGACTCAGGTACATTAGGCTCATCCTCGATACAGTCCAAAAGTTCAGCTAGCGTCAGTCTAAAATTATTAAAAATAATTTTTTAAGTTAAGTTTTGTTAATTTGGAAATAAACGTATATTATTACTAATATTATATAATTAGCCTCTAGCAACCTACACGAGCAACGTCCCTTGTAGGGGACGCGTTATTTTGTTCAATGTGACGGCCATTGTATAATAATAGTCATAATATCGTTATGTAGTTTTCAACAAGGACATATGGTAACATATTATAACAATGCAATATGAAAGAATTTATAATTTTATGATACAGAAATTTAGGGAACTTACCCACCATGTCGAGTCGAGTATAAATTCGGATCCATTATTTACTCAATACGCGTGTTGTTTACCGTTAGGCGGTTGTATTTGCACTAAAAGGTGGCTTCGGTCTGTAAAGAATATCCCTCGCTCCTCGCGACAGCCGAAATCCCCACCAAATTTACTTTATAGCGTATTTTAGATGGGTCCCTTAAAGGGGACGCTATCCACTAATGAGTTAACACGTTGATGGACAGTACTGAAAGGAATGCAATACGGGTTGTGACACATGCCATAATTCCGGATGTTTTGAAGATATTTATTTCAATTTTTCAGGGGAGTCTTAGGTTGTTATTCAGAGAGTTTTTAGACATTTTTAGACTTTATTTTAAATGACGTCTATAGACGTTGTGTCACTTTACATCACACTTTTCATATGAAATATGACACAACGTCTATAAACGTTTCCACTAATCTTTAGCAAAAATGCATTTTCTTTTTTTGCATTAACAATTTTGGATATGGGATACTAAAATAAACACCTTTTTACATTTATTTTCAAGCAAACATCTTTATTTTAATTATAAAATATTTTCATAGTAACTTATCTCTATTTATGCCAGTCTTCGAAACATTCTGGGCATAATGGTGGATTATC
>JAHBCN010003432.1:0-75674 GCA_019359885.1 Listronotus oregonensis | reverse complement strand
TTAAATGGAAAAGACCTTTATAATTGAAGATTAGTTAAAAAATATATCCAAGAAGACCGCTAGGTACATATATACTTATTTCTTGGATATACCTTTTATGATTAATTTGTAATTTTACATACACACTGCATAATATTTTACATTTTTATTGCAAGTGTTAATTTTATATAGACTCATAATTTTTCTGTCATTGTACGTTAAAATCTTGGTCGAGAAACCTCAAAAGGAACAAGAGGAGGCTAGAATCGAGAATCTCTCGTCTCTCGCCATCTTGGCAAATCTTAATCTTATACCCAAAACTCTAAGCTTGGATTTCAAACTGCCTTTCCAATAAGCGTATATCTGATGGTAGAGATATATGGTTACTGACTTAGATTTTATTAAATTAATACTGGAGAATCTCTCTGTGCCGAATGATATTCTAAAAAGTCTAGTTACTGCTTTGAAGGGTACAGTCACTCGAACTAAACCATCAGTTATCGACTGAACAGAACAAAATTTGTTTTGCCATCTTAAAAATATAGTAAAACAAGTTAAAATAATAGGTAACATGCAAAAACCACGCAAAAACTCTTCCCGTGAATGCGATGCGAATTAGCCAAAGTATTTGCAAAAACTACTACCGGTTCAGCCGGCTCTCTGGCTGGGAGACGGCAGAAGGGAAATTTGCGGGATTCGCTCGAGTGATTGAACTTCTTAGAATATCATTCGACAATGGCATAGTGGTCAGTGAAAATACTCGTGTTATCTTTATACAATTTTAGGTAATTGATAAATGCCTTAAAGGCGCCCTTGTCAATACAGTAAAACTTGGGAATTACCATTGGCGTACCTTAGGAGGGACAAAAGTATGGGCCGACTTTTCAAAAATTTATATTAGAGATTTTTTTAGAATTTGGTAATGAAATATGATATTCTTAATAAGCATCTTTAGGAACCTTCTCATGAAAGTTATCATAAAAATGCGCGCAAAGTTATTTAAGATACAGGTTTTTAAAAACAATTTTTTCTTGCAAAAAATATTTTTTATCTGCAAAACTGTTGCTCAAATAAAAAAAAAAATTTATTCTTAATTTTTTATTTTTCCCAGTTTCAATGAAGAATTTTTTAAAAACTTATCAGAAACCCATATTGAGTCGTTCATCAACAATCTTCCACAAGATGTAAGAGATCAGCTCTATTATTAGCTTGATGGTACTGCTGCAGCCTAAAATATTTTCAAAGACTGGTTAGAAGTTCATTTTCCGGGCCGCTGGCTAGGTCTCAGAAGTCCAGTGATTGAATTTTCACCGAAGTCCCCATCGGACTTCTATTTGTGGAGCCATTTGAAAGGCAAAGTCTATAAGAACAGGCCAAGAAGCCAGGAAGAGCTAATAGCCAGAATTAGAGAGGCATGTGCTCAAATTACTTCAGCTGAAATTAGAGAAGTTGTTCGACATGCCAAAAAAAATGAAATGAACGTAAGACGGGAGTTACATAGAAATGCAAAGGAAAAGGGGTATTACCGGCCAAGGAAATTTTAGGTTTACCTACAAGATCAGAAAAAACATTCCTATTTTGTATAAATTTAAGCTTGTTTAGGTAAATTAAGGTTTTTTTTTATCCATTTAAATAAAAAACTATTAAAAATTTAGTTGTTTTGTCAAAAAAAAAAAAATAAATAAAATTAATAATGTATCAGCTTTTGCCGTTACCGGCCTACAAAAATCTTTTAATCTAACGCCCCCTAAGCTTAATCTAATACCGGCTTATTAGAAATTGTTGTATCTTATTTTATGACGAGAAAGTAAAACAAATAGACAGTTGGTTGATTAACATTTTTTTAAAAAACCCTTTTTTAAACAATATAGATATACACCGGTATGAAATTAAAAACAGAACAGATGCATTATCATTCCATATTCTGAATTTCTGGAAAAAAAAAAACCCCTTTTTTTTATTAAGGGCTGAGGAGGCTTATTTTGGAAATAATTTCATTTAAATCATACCAGATCACATCCTCATGATGAGGCCACTTCCAGTGATTCCAATTTTTTTTCCATGGTTTTTGTAATTTAATTTACTTTTTATAAACCTGGAAAATATTTTTGTTCATATTTAAAGAAAAAGTCCCTTTTTTTAAAACTACTTTTAAATTTTCTGTTGTTTCAAGACAATTTTTTTATTTGTTTTTTCTATTTATTTTTTAAAATTGTTTTATTTTAGTCAGTCCCAAAAAACACTCTCTGTCTCCTTTTCTAAACCTACCACGGAACTGTTTGTTTTAACTTTTTTTTTTTTTATTGTTATTTTCACTATTTTCAAGAGCCTTCTTTTTTTTTTTTTCAAGATTTACTCGTTTTTTTTTGTTTTTTTTCCCTTTTTTTTCGACTTCGATTCTTCGTTGATACTCAATAAACTCGTCTGATATTGCGACAATTGGTGTTTTTTTTTTGTTACTCGCTTTTTAGATAAATTTTGTTTTTTTTGGAAAAAAAAGCGTTTTTAAATGGCTTGGAAATTTTTGGGGGTGTTACTACAAATTCAGATATATTTTCTTTATTGCTATTCCCCCTTTATTTTCTGGTTTTGTTGAATCTGGGGGGTTTTTAAAAGGGAAACATTGAAATTTGTAACACACTTTCTAATTGTTTTTTTTTCAAAAAAAAATGGTGGATTTTTTTTTACATTCTGTTCAATATCCTTCACTTTTTTATAGGCTTCTAAATCAGTGTTGTTTGGATCGAAATATTTTTTCGTTTTTATTCACTAGTTGTTTCTGTTTGATCAAGAAAATTTGTAGTTTCGTTTGTACCAATGATTTAGAGATGCTGGAGCATTTAAATATTTAACAGAATTAAATTTTTAAAAAAAATTGGGTCTTAACAAGATTTACGTTTTTGGAGGATCAATGCAATTAAACTTTCAGAGGGATTTGGTACATCTATTCTGAGAATCTGAATTTTACTGCTATTAATAGTTTCATTCGATTTTTATAATCGTATCAATTCTTGAACCATCTTCCTTTAAATGAAAAATGAAAGTCAGAGTCAATGTTGTTTATTAACGTAGATCTAAAAAAAGTTTGTCATCAAAAAACTTGTATCAGATTCGTTATTTTTTTAATTTGTTTATATCAGGATATCATCAAATTTGGGAATTTTTTCTGTTGTCGAGGTATCTTTATTTTTTTTTGGTTGTGATCCTTCACCTTTATTGTTGCAGTTTGACTGCCAAAAAAAAAAATTTTGATTGAACTTCCCCCATCCACATGTGCTGAGATTGGATTGAAATTTTTTAAGATTTTGGAGTTTGTTTTCCTCAAATGTTTGTTTGAAAGCACCTTTTAAAATCAGTTTTCTCGTTGCTCTTATTGTCCGAGCTATTATCTAAATGTTCGTTTTTGTTTTCTGATTTGTATAATTGATGCCACCTGGAGTAAACGGAAATAACCCAGTGCATTTAAAGGCAGACTGAATTATGCTTACTTTTAGGCAATCATAAAGCATTCTTTTACCAATAGTGAAAAATCAGCTCTTTTATTTGCCTATAGTTATGACTTGTTCTAAATTTATGCACAATATTTCGCCATGTTCCTTTTACAGGTCTATAAACAGCTACATCAAGAGGTTGGAGAATATGCGTAATTTGGAACCAGAGCTACTAATATAATTCCATTTTCCTTGCAAAATAAGCTTAGTGGCAGCGAAATATGGCTGGTGTGACCATCCAAGAACAGGAGACAGGTTTTTTATATTATTCCCAATAAGCCATTTGTCAAAAACATTCGTCACGTATTCGTAAAATGCTTCCGTGTTCATCCAGCCTGATTCTGTGTGTCCTATGCCCCAACCTAAATGAAAGATCCATATGTATTAGTTAACCGAAACTACTTGATATCTTACACTCTATTTACTACTTTTAAAGTTCACATTAACTCACCTGATGGCATTGTTTCTGGAAGGTGTTTTGGTAATCTTGCATAAAAATAGGACCATAGGCGGTGAACTTTCCATCCGCTGACACAAACCAGAACTGTCAAGCACTCCTTTTCATCTTGCCCTCTGTTGTAAACCGCTTTCGACCCTTTTCTAACCAAAACTTGTTTTTCTTGTGGGCATAGAAAAAAGCTGTTTCATCACAGTTAAATATTCGGCTACCATATTTAATACGTCTATTATGTTGTTGTCTTGAAAGTATTTTCGAACCTTTTCAAACCAATCTCTTATCTGTTTTTCCGTGACGGCTGAACGAGATTTGGTTAAGTTTTGGGATTTTCGAAGGCAAAGCCTGGATGTCTTTTGAGAAAATTTTGATACCACCGATATCCAGGCATACCGTTTTTAAATGGATTTGATCGATTTAAATTTTTTACCAGTGCAGCAACTGTTTCCGTAATTGATCTTTGGTTACTGGAAATCCTGCATCCCCTTAGTTTATCCAATCCACGATTAGATTTTCCTCCTCTGATGTAAACACAGGCTTTGCGCCACAATTAATATGTGAATACTTTTTTTTTGTCTTTCACGGTCTTTTAGGTATCCCGAATTTCGGGCTTTATAGGCTGACATACCGTTTGCCATGTCCTCCAGAGCACATTTTAAGTTTTCTCTACTATATTTCATTTTTATTTTTGCTTGGACTGTTTGCTTAGGTGGCATATTTCAAAAAAAAATGTTTTTTTGAAAGTAAAAAGTAAGAAAGCAAAAGTCATCTGTAAAAAACTGCCAACAATTAACATAAAGCTGACTTATATCTAGCAGTATAAAAATATTAGGAATAATATAATTGAATAAAAAATGTTAAAATTTTTTTTTAAATAACTTTAAATTTAAAATGATTATAAAAGCTTTCGATTTTATATAAATAAGCAATTAAAAAATAAAAATATATGCAAACTCAATTTGATATGGATTTTTTTCTGCACCTTACAATATTACTTTAGGTTCACTAGGCAACATAGCAGCATTTAAATCTTATTCAAAAAAAAACATTAAAACAAAATTTGGAAAAAAAATTATACAGTTTTGTGGATAAAATTTACCATATTGTGCAGCAATTTCCTAAAATGCTACGTAGGTATGATAAAGCTTGATTGATAAGTAATTGAAAAAATGTATTACCGCCCACTCTTAGAATGTCCTCTTGGTAATAATTTTATTAAATAGTTAATATTAAACCAGTATTATTATTTTTATCATATTTTTTATGTTTTGTTAAAAAAAAAAGTAAATTTAAAGAAATCTTAAATTTAAGTAATCCGGCTTAATAAGCCGGAATTCATTAAGATGAAAAATATTAATGTATTACCGGCCTATTTTATTTTTGCTAATTACTCTAATATTTAGCTCCTTTTTTTTAAAGTTTAAAAATATGTTTTCGAAACTTATCTTTTTTCGCCAAAGTGTAAAATTATCTAAATTTTCTTTTTTTCTTGGCTCACAATTGTATTTTCAATGGCATATGTTTTTGTAATTACACGCTTTTATGCTACGTCAAACAGGAGACATATTTTACCCCTTTTATAAAAGAAACTATGGGCCGGTAATAGATTTTTTAATTTTTTAAATATATTCTATTTATTATGAACACAAAGTGTTTGGCTTGTTATTACACATATTAAAAAAAAAATAATTGAAAATAGTTGCTATTATTTCAATTCCTTCAATAAGCCGGAATTAGATCGAGTCATAAAATATTAATCTATTACCGGCCTATTTTATTTTTGCAATTTTACACATTTTTTCTTTACAAAATACTAAAAAAATGGGAAATGTTTTTAGTAAACCTTTTAAAACAGGTAAAATCGAAAATACATCTAAATATTTTCATTTTTACTAAATATCGGTCATACATCCTTAATACATAAAGTCAAATTACTTACCAAAAACAAGAGAAAATCACGAAGGAACTGCAACACTTGCTCTTTAAGACTGGCTTCTGTTTTGGCGCGTGCCACATCCCCTTTTTTATGCGTATTTTGATTGGTTGAAAATAGTTCTATCACAGACTTGTTCCGTTGTACGAATTTTGCGCGGCAAATATAAATAAATTATGCGCAAAGTTGATGTATCTATTTAGGCCGGAATTACCTTACGATTTTGAATGAGCCGATAATCACCCATTTTACCTTATTTAAGTTTATTTTTGTTTTTATTTTATTTTTTATAACTTTTAACGAGTGTTTCTGCCTTTAACCCTTAATATTTTGTTTTTTATTTTTCAGTATATTTTTGTTTAGTTTGCTAGTTATACGGCCGAGTGATGATCGCGTTGTTAAATTTAGCAATGGACTTAGCAATTGTTTAAAGTTAACAACGGTTTAGAATGGTTAACAAAACGTCATTGCCAGTATTATTCAATGATTTTAGTAGGCCTCCTGTTAAAATCTGACATTTTGTTAAACATTCTAAACCGTTGTTAACTTTTAACAATTCCTAAGTCCAATGCTAAATTTAACAATGCGATCATCACTCGGCCGATAGACTTTTAATAGTATTGTTTCTTTAATCGGCAAAATATTGAAATGATCACTTACATTCATAAGTTAGGCCGAACAAGTTATAAGAATTATTTTCAAGCTTAAATTATGTCTTCTATAAGCCTATTACATTACTCATTACAAAAAAATATATTGACAAAAATGTCGTCTAGTTGAAAAAATTTAAATTTTGTTACAGAACATAAGCAAACTAATGAAAAGCATTATTTTAAACAAAAAGTTTAAAATAATATTTTTTGATATCAGTAACAAATGTCCAGATAATTTTTTATAGTTTTTTTTTTTGAAAACCTGAATCTGAATTACCTACCTTCACGCGCACTCTCATGAAAACTTTCTTAAGAAGGTTTCTAAAGGTGATTAATAAGAATATCATATTAAATAAGTTTTTAAAAAATCGCTTATATAAAATTTTTAAAAACCTACCCACACTTTTGCCCCTGATAACGTAGGCCAATGGTGCGTCTTAAGTTTAACTGTATTGGCAAGGTCACATTTGGGGTAGTTACCAATTGCCAAAATTTCATAAGGATCGCACAAGTAGTTTTTGAGATATAAGGGTGGCTCCATGAAAACTGCGACACACTGTATATCCCAACGACTTTTGCCCAAGGAAGTTTAAGGGTGTATGGAAGGCCAATGCTGTAGAACAAAATTGTCCAGGTCGTGCCGGGCAGCGAGAATAGGGGAATAGGCCCGCGGAGTTTGCACAATGAATCGTAGGTCAGGTCCGGTCTTCCATAATTCTTTGTTACCATGTATAAAGTTGACATCATCAAATGTCAAATTCAGACTAACTATAGGTTTACTTTTTTCTTTAATTTTTTGCACAACATTGTTGGTTAATAAACAAAAGTATTATAGAATATTTAAAACTATTGTGTAATGCTTTTGCCGCGTCGAAGCATCACATGCCTACCTTCTTGGATATCTAACAACTTTTGATTTTCAGCGGATAAGGCTTATAAGCTGTTCCTGAAATTAGGCTGAAAAAAACATAGTCAGTCTGACAATAAATACATATTCCATAGAATGAATTTTTAATATTTTTTTATTAAAAAAAGTCATACACTTAAAAAAGCTTAATATATTATCTCAGACGAACAATTCCAAAGCGACCTTATATGGTAAGAAACTTATTAAACTGTCCTATACGACTTGTTCTTAATTTACTTCTTAGTTACTTATAATTAGTCGCCTAAATTAACAATTTATTAAAACTACTACTTAGTTTGACTAAATGATATAACAACAAAACAAAGCCGTCTGGTGTGAACCAATTTTTCACCGCCCTATCAACTAAATCTACAGATTATCATTCCTAAGTACTACTGATTAATTAATATAGATATTTCAACTGACCTTAATAATCTAAATGCTACCAACAATAAATTATAATATTAAAGATAAATAAAGAATAGATGAGAATGGCTTGGAATACAGAAAGGCATTCTTTTCACGTTATTGCTATTTAACTAGACAAAGAGTTGAATAGGTGTGTGGGTATAATGGGTAAAACAAGGTTGCGTAAGAACTAGATCTCTAAAAGTGGCATACATTACCATAATAACATAATTAATAATATTGTTTATTGCTCATGGTAATTAAAATCATCATAATAATGGGGAACGGGTAATTTTTTTATTGAAATATTACCTATAAATAATAAATAGGCTCGGTATAGATTCCTACATAAATATTGGTATAATTGCTAATGTAAATCAATGATGATGATCTTATATGGCAAAAATGAAAGAAAAATAATGATTTCATAGAATGGACAAATAAAAATTTGCTGTTTCTATTCTATTTTTTAAAGTCCTGCAAATTGCTTCAGGATTTTTTTCAAAATATGAAAAATACAGTCAACTTCGACCAAAACAAATAATTGTAATAGAATATTACAATTCGAGACGGAAAATGCTTTATTGCTGGTTAAGAGGTTAGCTCAACTAAACCTCGAGACAGCAATGAAGTTTTCCATCGAGGTTTGTATACAATTTTATTTTCAACCCTTAATTTCTGAGGCAAAAACTTAAAGATTTTATTGTACGAAACCATACATATCTTGTTAAAGAATAGTGTAAATTTAGAAAAAAATCAGAGTTTACCTTTTGCTTGTTTAGTGTCATCAAGTTTGGCGGTCTCAAAGACCAAAAAAAAGAGGAAACGGCAATATCAACAACGCCCTAACGACGCAATTTTTGCTCGATATTTTTGCGAAAAAAAACAGTTTTTTCTAAAAAAGAAATGATTTCAAAAAGTGAAGATAAAGCGACCGATTGTACCCCACCCGAATTAAAAGAAACGGTAGACAGAAATGGAGAGAGTTTGCTGCCAATAAAAAGCAAACTGCGATACGAAAAGGCTTTTCAAACATTCGAAGCATGATGTAGCCAAAAAGGAATAAAAAATACTGTCTCGGAGACCGTTTCGTTGGCGTATTTTGGCGAATTATCCAAGAAAAATAACCCTTCGACTTTATGGGCGAATTAAAGTATATTGAAAAGCATAATTAAATTATAAGAAATGCTTGACACGAAGGACGCGAAACTTATAGCTTTTTTGAAGCTGCAAAACCTAGGCTTTCAGTCGAAGAAGTCAATTTTTCTTTTGTTAGAGAAAACATTCACGAGTTCCTGATAAAGGCTGAGATATTATCAAAATGATCACCAAAATGATTTTTTGTTTGCTACAGATATGTTATCTATTTTTTTAAATCTTATTTACCGCTAATCGTTGGGAGTGTCGGAGGCATGTAGAAGCGATAAGTTAGTAAAAACAAAAATGAACCACGGTAATGTTTTGGAAGGAAAGATCGCCATTGAAATTCATCATAAAAAACATACACAAGTAAATCGTTTATAAGCTATCCAGATTGGAATGTTCTTTTTTACAAATACCTTACTATGCCGAAAAATATTAAAAAGGACAGGTTATTTGTTCAACGGGGACATGGAAAATCACATAATCATGCAATTAGCTGTTATCTAATTTCAAAGCTTTTTCAGGGTCAACCAGATATATACGGTTGAAAGTAAAACATACTGTAGGATATCATCGGTTTTTTCAAAATCACATTACACTTGACTTTAATATTGTGCCAGTGGTATATCAGGGCCTGACTGAAGCCTTTTTAAATAAATGATTTTTTAAGGTCATCTTAAAAGCAAATTACAGTTTGACACGTAGTGAAAAAGAAAATTTTAAAGCAAATCTGATAGGTAAAAACATACATTCTATTTACTTTCTGTTAAACCGGAAATCGCAAAAATAAATTGTTAAGTCCCGGAAAGGGACAACTATCTGCTATAGAAACCTTTCCAATTTAAGAATAATATTTTTGTAAGTAAGAAAGTAATCAAGTGGTACATGTCCGCTGGGTCATCCGGTATATAGGGTAAATCAAATTCGACCCTTACCATTAGGATCCCGGAAATTATAGGAGATACGAAGATGATTATATTGGGTCAAAGTTATACATTTATGGGACCAACAATCTGCAATTTAGAATGTTTTTAAAATTCCGGGTATTGCCGGAGATATCCAAGAAAAACCGAACTTTTGGAAATCGTTTAAATTTTTTTCTGGCATCATTTTGGGACGAATTTTAGAATAGATTTTATATTTACAATGCTTTTTTTAATGCTGTTTGATAGTGCATTTTTATTTTACATCCGACGTTTCGTTACCATCACCATCATCAAAATTATTTTTCTTATTGGCGCCATATTGGATTGTTTTTTAGGTAAATAGTACTTCTTAATCCGATTTTATAATGTATAACAAATCATACTTTAAAAGCTTATAACCTCATTTATTTCCAATATAATAAATATCATCTTAGTTGGCCTTAATTCCTGCGAATGCTTTTTGTTCCTTCTAAAAAATTAAAGTTATCAAAACATATTTGGCTTTATAGGTTTTCTAAATGAATTTATTTTTTAAGTAAGGAGAAAAAAGATATGTTAAAACTTTACTACAAATTTGACAG
Organism: Listronotus oregonensis; assembly: GCA_019359885.1. Taxonomy (NCBI): domain Eukaryota; kingdom Metazoa; phylum Arthropoda; class Insecta; order Coleoptera; family Curculionidae; genus Listronotus; species Listronotus oregonensis. The sequence goes on along the minus strand of JAHBCN010003432.1, from coordinate 65,199 downwards.
AAACCGTGCAAAACCGCATAAATGTATTTAGAAATATGTATATCCGCAAAGGCAACAAACACGTACCCATAATACCTTTACATTTTAAGGAATCTTAATAATTTAGGCCTTAAAAATTATAACAAATTTTAATTTTAACATGATGGAGCCCTTGTTCATAATACTAGAGCATTCTATAAATATATAAATGATATATTTTTTTTTCCATAGGAAGGTAGATTATGCGGGACCTATTAGGTGGTCGGCAAGGTCCTCTGACCTTATAGTTTTAGATTTCTCTCTGAAAAACAGAGCGTATAAGGAGCAATAATATGTTACTGTAAAAGACTTTTAAAATTTATCATGGCACAATTAGAATACTTAAAAAAATATATATTTCTAGACCTGGTAATAGTCCAATTAGACGCATACGTTCATGTATTTAAAAAAATTAAAAATAAAACAATCGAAAATTTTGAAACTTATAAACAAAATAGAAATATTGCTGTTCGCGTTATTCGTGAAGAAAAAAATATTTTTTACAATGAGGCTATTTATAACAATAGAAATAATTCAAAAGAGATGTGGAAAACGTTACAAACAATACTGCCTGTGTCGAAGAATAAAACGAGTTTAACGGATATAGAAATAGATGATCAAATTGTAAGTAAAGCGGATGAGGTACCTAATGCTCTTAATTCTTTTTTTATAGACAGCATTAAAGATATCGTTTCAGAGGTGGACAAAAATAACATCATTTTTCCTGATATTCTACACTTCGCCTCCATTGATTGTCTAATAGATTTAAAGTTTTAAAATCTATTAGACACTCACTCTCAAGTGTGTTATTTTTGATATGTCAAACAAGTCTAGTCCGGATGATACTGACGTAAATTTTTTGAGAAATACTTTTGATAAAATTAAACAGCCCTTGTTGCATATAGTTAACTTTTCCTTGGAGATGGGTACAATGCCAGATTTACTTAAGATATCGACAATTATTTCTATACCTAAAGTAACTAAGTCAAATAAGGCCTCTGACTTAAGACCAATTAATTCTTTACCATCTATCAAAAAGGTAATAGAAAACACAGTTCACGAACAAACGTTGCAATTTATAAACCAGAACTCCATAATTACGGGTGTACAATCTGGATTTCGTTCAGAATTTGGATGCGAAACTGCAGTGCGGTGCCTGCTGGAGGACTGAAGATTAAATCTTGATAAAAATTTGGCAATTGGAGCAATATTTCTCGATTTGAGGCGGGCGTTTGAGACAGTCAATAAAGAGCGTTTAATTAAGAAACTGGCATGTATAGGTTTAAAGGGCACCGTTTTAAAGTGGTTTCAGAACTATTTAAAGAACAGAAAACAAAACTTAAAAGTAAATAATATTTTATCTGATGATTTATCAGTAGACTTTGGCGTGCCGCAGGGAAGTATACTTGGACCTTTACTTTTCATCATATATATTAATGATATTGTTTCATGTATGGGAAACTGTTCTGCTCACCTGTTTGCTGACGATATACTTTTTTATTTCGCATCTGCTAACATACTTGATATTGTGAGAGTGTTGAATGAAACTTTGGAAAACGTTTACAGATGGTGCAATACAAATGATTTAAAAATAAATGTAAACAAAACTAAATATATGATTTTGGGTAAGGAAGCCTATTACAGACATTTGTGCAACCTAAATGTTGACATCAAGGTGGGTAACGACTCCATTGAAAGAATTGAAAATTTTAAATATTTATGTATTTTAATAGATAGAAATTTAAAGTTTAAAAATCATGCGAATCATGTTTTTGGGATCATAGCATTTAAGGTGAATTATTTGATGCGCTGCTCTGCATATCTGACAAAGTGGACACGAAAGATTATATTTAACACGATCATACTTTCACATTTTAACTATTGCTCCACCATTTTATTTCTATTAAATCAAAATAAGATTTCTCGCCTTCAAAAATTGCAAAATAGGGCTATGAAAATCATTCTTAGGAAGCCAAGATTGACTCCAACCAGGGATCTATTGAGAGAAATGCAGTGGTTAGCAGTAAAGGAATTACTGTTGTATAATACTTTAATTTTTATACACAAAATAAACCTAGGACAAGCTCCCCAGTATCTGATGGACAGGGTTAATTACAATTTTAATGTTCATGAGTATAACACTCGTTCTAGAAATAACTTTTATATACCCAATGTATCTCAGTTCCACTTACAAAACTCACTTTTCTTTAGGGGTCTTGATAGTTATAACGGACTTCCTGAGAGCCTAAAAACTATTCAATCGGTAAAACCATTTAAAAGGCTCTTAAAGAGGCATTTAATGAATTCTTTAGATTTGCTCAATTAGAGGAGTAAGTTTTACATCTGCCTTTCGTATTTGTATATTTTAGATAATATGTTTGTTTCTTTTATTTATGACGTCCAATTTGTTGTATATGTATGAATGCTTTACCCACTAATTTTATTTAATGTAACTGACAATAATAGTAATATTTATAAATTTTAATTTTTTTATATATATATATATTTTTTGTAAATTATAATTTAGTTGTATTGTATTATATTTAATGTAAAATTAGCCAAGGTGCTAAATAAAGATTTTTATATATTCAAGAGGTAGGTCATCATTTCGAATACTTGGTGTAATATTTTTTGTATACGTGATTCTTTGAATAATCTGGTTAAAATTTATTCTTTTTAGTTGTTATTTTTACTTCAAAAACTAATTTAAAAATGACCTTTTCTTTAAAATAACTCAAAAACTAAGGGAGATACGTAAAAATCACTAGAGTATCATATTGCAGCTTTTTAAATTACAAACATTTTGCTTTTAAAATTTACTGTATGACAAAATTAGTATAGGTGAGATATAAACGTTTAAAACGCGTGTGTATAGACCAGCACTACCTTGTTTCAGCGCTTTAAACTCACCCCTTTAAAAAAGTAAAGGCTTTAAACAGTTTTAATATATAATACCTACGGCTCAGTTGCCTGGGGGGCAAGGGTCACGCAGACCGTAGCAACCAGACAACTTCAAAGTGTGCAAAGGCTAGCATGCGTATGCATCACGGGAGCTATGGGAACAACCCCAAACGCAGCCCTGGAAGTGCTGCTAAACCTGCCGCCACTCCACACAGGACAGGTCAACCCCTTGTTTCATCTTCAACAGACACTTTCGGATTGTCATACCAGATAGGGAGGACTGGAAAGAAGGCCCTCCAATCAAAGCCGATCATATCTGGTATACAGATGGCTCCAAGACCAACAAGGGAGTAGGAGCTGGCATTCATGGAGACAAGCCTAGAGAAAAGATAACCTTAAGTCTTAGTCAGCACGAAACGGTTTTCCTGCGGAAATCGCAGCCATAATGCATTGTGCCGTGCTGATTAAAGAAAAAAGGAGTAAAGGAAAAAACATCGTCATTTACTCAGACAGCCAAGCGGCTCTGAAGGCCATCAGTTCTCCAAAAGTTAATTCCAAACTAGTGGGGACTGTATACAGGCCCTGGATAAAGTCGGCTTGGCAAACAAACTTACGGTAGCCTGGGTACCAGGCCACGAGGGCCACCCAGGTAACGAAGAGGCCGACGACCTAGCCAAAAGAGGATCAACCATGGAAATGATAGGCCCTGAGCCATTCTGTGGAATCTCGGCAGGTCTCCTTAAAGCATCTATTAAGACCTGGGTAGACAGAGAGTTTCAAAGCTGGCGGCTACAAACATCAGGAAAACGACAGGCAAAGCAGTTCATTAAGACCTGCTCGGCCAAGTTTACCTCGGACCTACTGAGCCACAGTCGTAAAGTCGTAAGGATAACGGTAGGTCAACTAACAGGACATTGCAAACTCAACAAGCACCTGGAAAGAATAGGCCTGGTGGAGGATAGCCTGTGTAGGTTCTGCCAGGAGGCTGAAGAAACAGCCGTACATGTGTGGTGCCACTGCGAAGCATTATGTAGGCTTAGGTTTACTAGGCTTGGTGAGGAAAAGCCAAAACCGGCAAGATATATGGAGTGGCCAAGACTCTGGAGTCTAGTTAAGAAGACGGGCCTGGACAAGGTACCCTAAAGAACGATAGGAGAAACCACAATAAATCTGGTAAGGTTACAGTGGTGGATGTCATTTTTGACATCTCTGCTCAAATAATCTAATTTAATCTAATCTAATTCGGTTGGCAGATGGGTAAAAATCGCCCTTTTAATTTGGATCCCGTATTAAAATATTTAAGTTTTCTTTACATGCCTAACGAACACTAACAAAAATGTATGTGTCATAAACAACTAAAAACTTTAATGCTGGTAATTATTCTGTTTGGTAATAAGATTGCATGTCCTTCTTTCTTTGTAATCACTTCTGATAAATCCTTCCGTACTGCAACAATAAAAATATAACAACTCAAATATATAATATCCCTTTCCTGTAGTAAATGCCTAATAGCTCGCAGTATGCTATGGGCCGCCATTATGGCTCGTATAACAATAATTTAACAAGCAAGGTAGTTGCAGTGCACTAAATCTCTTTTAGTTTTAGAAAAATGGTATCGAGCTTCCTTTGCGTAATTCTATCTCCTTAAAAGTTGAACGATGTTGAAAATACGAGGGTTTTTATAAATGTAAAAAAATTCGATCATAAACTCAACGTTCAGAAATAGACACACCATAATAATAAACAATAAAAAACGTTTTCTTTAAAATTTTTCAAGCTAAAATGAATGTGGACGAAATATGCCAAGGAGATAAATATAAAAAAGAGCTAACTTCTCGCTTTTTGCACGTTATTTAAAAATCATTTATGTATGTTTTTCAAATAATCTTAGTAGAAATATTAAACATATGTTTTTATTTAGGAAATATTTTGTTTTAATAAAAATTCAGTAAAAAATATTAATATATTATATTAAAATATTATAATATATATATATATATAATAAAATTATATAAATATATTATTTTAATTTATTATCAATATAAACTAAAAGGTTTTATTTTGCTATAACTGTATAGAACTGAATAACGGTTCCATCAACGAGTACGCAAAAGATGATTTTTAAAAGATTTCTTGTGTTCCCTATTGCTAAGTTATTTTTTTAAATAAACAGACAGATAATTAAATAGCAACTTTTCTAACAAGTGCGGAAAGTGATACTTTTTGCACTCGATTGCCGTTGCTCGAACGATGCGTAGCGAGCGGCAAGCACAGTGAGAACAATATTCTAAAGAGGGTCTAATTTGGGATACATACAGAGTATACAGATTGAAAGAAGAAAAATACTTTTTAGCTCGAAAGAGGAATCCAAGCTTTTTTGAAGCTTCTGAGGCTATAGATGTAATGTGTTTGTGCCAGTTAAAGTTATTCTCAAAAGTAACGCCGGCAAGATTAAACGACCTTTTTGTTCTGCAGAACTTGGCCGCTCATATGTAACGGATGAGCACTGACAGACTTTTTTCGCGACAGCGAACAGGACTGTATTTTGGAAGCATTTAACTGACCAAGATTTTTGGCGCCCCAATCCAAAATATGTGTTAGGTCTTGTGAGAGAGATATCCGCATTGACCTAGCTTGGTTTCCAAATCAGACTTATTGACTGGCTTGAGAAACTGAATGTTAGAGTGGAGGGTACTATCGTCACCAAAACTATGAATGGGATTGATTGTGGAAGAAAGAGGATCGTTAATGTGTAAAAGAAACAGAGTGGGTGCTAGTACTGAGCCCTGGGGCACTCCAGCATTAATTTGATAGAAGCTGAAAGAATGACCATCTACAATAACTGATATACGTCGATTAGAAAGGAAACTGGAGAGCCAAGAGCAAAGCTTAGGTGGAAGACCGTAAAAAGGAAGTTTGTTAAGAAGCCCATCATGCCAGAACTGATCGAAAGCTATGGTTATGTTAAGAGCAACGATCTGGGATTCACCAAAAAATTCAAGGGACTTGTTTCAGTTGTGTAAGACAAAGGAAATAAGATCAGCTGTGGATCTTCTGTGACAAAATCCATACTGTCTGTCATGTAAGATCTTGTGTTTTTTCAGATACTTCAAGATTTGGAATTAATGAATGTTTCCATTACTTTGCAAACAACAGAAAGAAGAGATATGGGGCTATAGTTAAAAGGAGAGTCTTGCATCTTTTTTTTTTGCTTGTACCTTTCTTTTGATTTACTTGGTAATAGGTTATAATAGGGTAATGATACAAAACAAACCCTGGTTTGATTGTTATTTAATTTAATATTTTAAAAATTATACAAAAACATTAAATTAATTATTAAAAAATTGCATAGTTAAAAAAATACGAAGGGATAGATTAAATATAAGCATCCCAATTGGTAGATATTGTTATCAAGATATGATCCAATTTATTATTAAACCAACCAAATAGAGTATAGGCCTAATTTTCCGCACTAGTGCGGGATAGTAATTTTTCCAGCACTAGTGCGGGAGAGTGACACTTTCCGAACTATACGCGCACGGTCGTAGAAAAACAACTATTTGAAAAATTTTAAGGATATTTTTTAAACCCTCGTAATTACATTATACGGTTAAAATAAACTACAGACATCCTCCCGAAGATGCTTATTCTTTTGAATAATGGCAATTTCTACCTCAAGAAGAGATTTACAGATATCGCGAGGAAAAGTAGGACGAGAAAACTTTGTTTTCATGTGCATTGCAGCTATTATTCGTTAAATAAGACTGAAACGAGAACAGGTACACGCGGATATTGTTGATAATAAATATATGTAATTTATACGAAAGATATTCTTCTTAACGTTTAGATTATAAATGGTTTTATATAAGAATCTAGTTTTCTAAAGGTGCTACTGAAACGCAAAGAACAATAGGCAATATCTACACAAATAAATTAAAGCTACTATTTATTGGTAAAATATTATTTATATAATCCAACCGGCTTTTAAGATTTTTGTTTACTGGTGAGAAAATTGTTAGTACTGACATAAAATTTAAATTTAACGAAAAGATTGCGTGATATATCCAGGAAACGCAATTGTCCTGTTTTTATTTATGTCAAGGTGAAAAGCAGATGAAATTTTACAAAAATTTAATGAAGCTACAGGACAGCTAGTTCTAAAAAATCGGCAGAACGGTATGAGAAATGATTATATGGCAACAAATTCTAAAAAACTTTTTACTGGACTAGTCCGGTAATTTTTTTTTACCGGACTGAATACTGTAAAAGTTCATTTTCCGGACCAAATCCAAGAATCTAAAAGTTCGTTTTGCAGTACAGTATGAAATAAAATGATTGCGTGGACGAATACTAATACAAAAAGGCTTTTTAATCCCAAATTAAGTGAGAAATATCTTCAAAGCGAAAAAAAAACACAAAACAACAAGAAAGGTTGGTTATGTTGGGAAGAAGTGGAAGTAAATATAGATTGGGGAAGCCGGATTTTGATAGTAGCAAATAAATAAATACCGGTTAGGCCAAAAAAGTGTGGAACAAAATTGTGGACAGAACTTGGTTTTATTCACAGTTCCACAAAAAATATCAAAAAAATCTTTACTCGGATTTGACATACTTACTACAGTTTTTGTTGTCGCTGAAACCGAATCCAACCTTGAATTTTGTTTTGAGGTATGACCTAACGAATAAAATATCCTCAGAAAACCCTGAAAAAATTTATACAGGGCTTTTTAAAACTGCTTAATAGGATAAAAGAGTGATCTAACTCTCAAATTCAGGTCCTAGATATGATTAAAAGATGAGATATCGTCCAAAACTCTGAAAAAAAACTCACAGGATGTTTCTGATATCCTGAACCAAATAAATGTGCAAGTAATGTGATTAGTGGGATCCTTACTTCATATTAAAGTTTTAGGTGTGACCAAATGAATCGAATAATCTTAAAAAATATGAATAAATCATTAACGGGGTTCTATATTTTAACTAAGATCCCAGATGTCTACTAACCATTGGAATCTCATGAAGTTTTTTCGAGGTGATTAAAACTGTGGTTGTTTGAGTCAAATTCATTTATCTCCCTTAGCCCTTTTATGATAACGCACTTGCTTATTCTAAAAGATCTGCGAAGTGAACGCCGTTTTTGTTTTCTCTCCATATCTCTTTTAAGATTCCAGCAGTAGTCTGCAATCATTGTTTCACTCCACAGTTCCTGATATCTTTTTTCCATATCTTTCATGTCTGGTGACATTTCTCGCCTTGCTCTTTACTGTAATAATTATTTTTCGGATAAGCTCGGCGATTACAGTAAAAAGCAAGGCGAGAGATGTCACCAATACATAAAAGGTATGGCAAGAAGATATCAGGGACTGCCGGAAAAATAATGATGGCAGACTGGAATCTTAAAAAAAACTACGGAGAAAAAACATAAACGATGTTCACTTCGTAGACCTTTTGAAAAAAAGCTGGTCCGTTATCGTAAAAGAGCTAGGGCAGATGAACGAATTTGACCCAAAAAACCACAGTTTTAATCACCCCGAAAAACTCCCCGAGATTCCAATGGTTTGTAGACATCTGGGATCTTAGTTGAAATTTAGAACCATTTTAATGATTTATTTATATTTTTGAGGGTATTTGATACATTTGGTCACACCTAAAATTTCAATACGAGGTAAGGATCACACTAATCACATTTCCTGCACTTTTATTTGGTCCAGGATGTCATGCACATCCAGTAAGAATTTTTTAAAAATTTTTGGACGATATCTTATCGTTTAATAATATGTAAGACCTGAATTTGACGACACTGTTCACATCCGTGGTTTTTTTATCCTGTTAAGTAGCCTTCAGAATCCCTGTATATATTTTTTCAGAATTTTTTAAGGATATTTTATTTATTTGATTATACCTCAAACCTAAATTTAAGGTTTTGCAGTTTAAAAAAAAACCTGAGGTGATGGCGCAATTCTAAGCTTTGATTTGGTTTCAGCGACCCCAAAAACTTATAATAAGTATGTTAAATCCGAATGGAAAGTTTTTTTTGTGGAGCTGTGTTATGGATCCCAGTATTTCAAGAGACCAAGATTTTTGGGTAGAAATTTGGCCATAATTTTACATAAGTATTTTCGACTGCATCTTTTTTTTCTAAGTTTGATTAATGGGGAAAATTGGGCGGGGGTCTCATGCCTTTTTATTTAGCATATCTTGCTCTGTAGGTAGAACGTTACGTTTAGATTGAATATGAAGTAAGAAAATTGCTCAGTGTAATGTCCATTCAGTCGTGCATGATTTGGGGTCTGTTAGGTAAAATGTAGCTTTATTTTTTATTTAGTGAATAAAATGCTGCCTAAATTTCAAATTATAACACAAATTATAACCTTGGAAAATCAGGTTCAATTAGACAACAAACTTCTAAAATACTCACCAAATATAGGATATTACCACCGCAGTTTTAGGGCGTTCAATGTGCAGTTTTAAGAATTTTTCCTTTAGTTGTGTCCTTAAACTTACTACATGCTAAATTTTAGGTTTCTATTCCCTCAGAGACTGCCCCATATGATAGGTCAATAAATGAGTGAGTAAGTCAGTCAGTCAGTAGCAAAAATGAGCTATTTTCAAAATAGAATATCTTAAAAACCACTTTACATAACTTTCTAATTTATCTACCAAATCTCATACCTTTATGTAAAATGCTAACATAGCTACGAGAAAAGTAATTATAGGAAAAAACAACCTGAAACATTTCATGCAATATACACAATGTGTGCGTCAGGCCGCAACTTGGTCGGGGCATTGCCGTGCTTCTGGGAGTCTAGAAATAAACAAAAGAAAGAAAAAACAAACTAAACCTAATAAAACAAGAAACTAAGTAAATTTCTTAAGGCACTTTAATCCAGTAAATAAAAAGATTTATGTTATGCAAACCCATTTATCTATGAAAAATAAAGGATTGAGCTTAAACTGCTTTTCGCATAGAAACCATATTAAAATTAGCGCAAGCAAAGGCGTCTGAAACCAATATCAACATCAAACACGAAGAAAGTTTTTGGATAAACAGGATTAAGTTATAAAAGTTTAAAATTGAAACGTTGCCGAGCGGTTGCTGTATTAGAAAATGTCTCACGAAAGTTTTCTTTTCTCTGTTGACATTTAGTGCAATCGCTCTGGAAAAGGCAAACAGTTTCTAGAAAACGCTCTAATGTATGGTAAGTGATTTTATATTTGAAATAGGGCTATTGCAAAGCATAGAAGTGCTTAAATGCAAAAACGAATCAATAATAGGTAAGAAATCAAATACGCTACCCAAAACTATTGGAAAAAATACTGTTTTCCTTTATTTAATAGTACCTTTTCCTGGTAAATATTATTTAACTTTTGCCTAGCATAAGTCGATTAGATATACGTGTCATTGCTCAAATAACGCAGCTATAGTTGGTTGAGGTCTTCCTTTTGACTAACTTGCAAATTGCAATATTTGTATGTTTGTTCGGGTCAAATCGTGCAACTGAATTTAAAGCAGTTATTCTTAACCAATTGAGCTGTAATTTTGCATACACATTTAGTTTGGATGACAATGCATGGTTAGCCAAGTGACATTGTTCTATTTCCAATATGGCGGACCGCCCAAGATGGCGGACTAGTTATTTTTTATTTACGCCCATAATAATGGTATCAAATGAAAAGGTTTGCTAGAAGGAACACGAAACATAAACTGACGTTACTATAAATTCAATATAGTGAACTCCCAAAGATGGTGAACTATGTTGTTTTAAGCACCCTCATAATATAGATATTAAATTAAAAGGTTTAAGGAGAAATAATGTAAAATGCGGAAAACAAAATGGCCGCCATACCAGTTTTAAAAAAGCAAAGGTTAGGGATAGTTTGATGGTGAACAGACCTGGAAACATATCCAGCATAACTAAAAAATAATAATAATAGTAAAAAATCATTTTAAAAAACAAGCTTGTATTTATATGTTAAAAAAAAGAAAATAATCTATTAATTAAATCACACAATTTATATGACATAGCGAGATTTACCTGTGTAGATAAACAAAAATAAAATATGTAACTTGATCTTGACATAGGTAATTCTAAGAAAAAAATTATATGTCTTTTATAAAAATAGGTAAATCTCGCGACAAGCTTTTATATCATAATTGGGGAGGGGGTGTTAAGAATCTCTAAATGTTCTTAAACTATTTTTTTCTTTATTTTTTATATTTCTGTATTTCAAACGGAAATATATCCCTTTACTGCACTGTGCAAAAAGAAAATAACGGAGGGCTTATAAAAATAAGCGGATCTCATAATAACAGACAGCCAAGCGTCACTGGGGAGCATAGTAAACCCCAGGTAACACCAAGCTGACCTGGGAAAAGCCAAAAGAACTGGAAGTCCTGGGATGAGCTGTAAGACAGGATCATCCACACCCATACTTTGGACCAGAACCTGCCCTGAGTGACCGAAACCACAGCCTGAGACAAACTAGGGAATCTCAAAGAAACACGAGGATATGGGAAACCTCGTAGAATTAGACATGGAAAAAGATTGATAAGTGCCATCCAAAGAACGAAGAAGAACTACTCAGACAAAGTAGGAAAATACTCGCATAACAGTAAGGTTACTAAGAGGGATGATAACCTAAAAGGACACCTACACAAGACCTACCCAAGTTGCAGAATGTGCGACGAGGGGAAGAAACAGTCTACTATTTTCTGTGCGAATGTAAAGCATTGAATCACAAAAGACAGGCATTATTTGGGCAACCGGAAATGAGCCCACAGAAATATGTCAACCAACCAGTCTCGGGGTTATACAGACTTGTAGAAGGTACAAGACTAATGGGAGGATTGGTATAAAAGATAATGGGAGATTCGGCACAAAAAGCCCAAGACGCTGCGCGGTAGTAAATCAAGTCCCAGATAAGAAAAAGAAGAAGAGAAGATTTAAATTTTAAAACCCTAAAAATAAAGTTGACAAATATTCGTCTAAAGATGGAAAAAAATTATAAATTATATTAGTTGTTAAGAATAGCAGCCAACAATAGAAGGATTACTTAAAAATACCAGCTCAAATGTTAGCAAAACGTTGCACCTTTTAATTTTCTACTAACGAATGGATTAGAAACCAGAAAAATCGCACTGTTTATAGAATTTCACACCGAACGAAAAGTGACTTAACTTAAAAAACACAGTTTTGAGAAAATGGGCAACAAAAAAATATTAAAGACTTTTGAAGATACTACTACGTAAGCAGGAATTAAATATTTATAAAATATTTTTTACATCAAATAAGGAATGCTTACTTTTATAGATTGCATATTATGATTTAAAAAATGGGCTTTAAAAAGTTATATATATTTTTGCACCTATCGCCACACAGTTATGTCGTTAATTTAACGATTTTTAACCCTCCCATACCCCATCTAGGGCACATAAAATTTCTCAAACCCCCCTCCACTTCTTACGAAAAATGTAATCTCGTTTTAATGAATAATAAAACGTTGTTTAAAATAATTATTATTTATAGCATTTAAAATGAATATAAATTAAAATTTTTAAGATTTTGAAATTTGTAAAACAGGATGTAATCAAAGTGCACATTATAGAATGAAGAAAGCCATTCAGCATCCGAAATAGAACTAGATTGGTAAAAATAAATTTTGACTTGTAAATTATTACGTGAAAATACGTTTTACTCACCCCTTCCACCAGATTAGGGCATGTATAGATTTTCTTTGCTCCTCCCCCTCAGGACCCTTACGTAATTAACGGATTGCCCTTTACATGTTTATTAGTAGGTTAATTGAAAATTAAACAAAAATAATCACAAAAACAAAAGTCACTTTTTTTTTAATAAAAATCCTTATATGAGTACCTATGAATAACGTCACATTATATCATAAGTACAGGTTTGTATGTAATTTAGAAAAAAGTGTTAAAAAGTGTACAATATTCCAAATAACAAATAAACCTTTAAAAAGAGATTTTTTTTCATTTTGGGACGTCAATAAACCGCAGTGGAGAGGAAAAGAATATTACCGTAAAGGGGCAATTTTTGGTTTTTTTAATTATGAAATTTTCCCGGGATATTTCTTTTCAAAATTTTATCTTTTTTTTTCTGCATTCCAATTTTGGGATTAATGTCTTCCCTTTTTTCCCTTTTTGGGGGGAGTAAGCCACCCACACAGTATATAATTTGGGAATCAGTATAAGAAAAATTTTTTTTAAAAGAAAAGGTAATCGGTATATGAAACTGGTACCGTCATTACAAAAATTTTTCCGTTTTTGGGGGTTTTCAAAAAAAAGTTTAAAATTAAAGAATTTTTTGTCAAATATATTTTCCTTTAAACTTCTTACCACATTTTAAATGCCAAAAATTAAAAAACAAACTGGGGCTTATATATTTTTTTGTAATTCCAATTTAACCTTTGCTTTGGGCCGGGGAAACACACACTCAAAACCGAAAAGAACCGATATTAGAGCTTTTTATTAATTCAATTTTCCTTATAAAATTATTTGATTTTCCCAATTGGGGTTAAAAAAAATTTTGAACAAAATTTTATAAAGAAAATAAACCTTTTTTTTTTTAATAATTTAATATAAAAATATTAAAGTTTTAAAACAAAAAAAACATTTTTAATAAAAATAAACTTTTTTCAATTAAAATTTGTTTTTTTTTGAAAACAAAAGTGAAAATTGGGAAATGTTGTCATAGAAAAAAACAAAAAAAAATTAAATTCGCGGAAACCCTTTATTTTTTAAAATTTGGGGTGTGATTTTGTTTTTTTTGTGATAATTTTTTAAATTTTTCCTTTTTGGGAAAACAAAATAACCAAATTTTTTTCAAAATTTTTTTTCCGTAAAATAAATATTTTCTTTAAAAAGTTTTATAATTTTACCAATAAAATAAATGCCTTTATTTGAGAGCCTTAAAACACCATCAAATTTTTTCCTTCTTCATATTTTCATCGGGAAAATGTTTTCCCGCAAGCCTGTTCTGACGGGTATTGGGTTTTTTCACTTTTAAAACCTGAAACTGATCCCCAGGAATTACTGAACAAAACCAGAACCCCCACTGGATAAATTCTTGGGGGTCTGGTAAAAACCCCGCCCAGGGGTAAAATTTTAAATTTTTTTTTCCATTTTTTTTTACGGGGGGACCAGAGCCACTTGATTTTTCCCAAGACAAGTTTTAGGAATGTTTTTTCGAAGATAAATTTTTCCCCAGCATTTTTTGGTAATTTTTTAAAATTGTTTTCTCAAGGGGGTTAATTTAAAATTTTAGCAGGGGTTTACGTTTTCTTAATTTGGCCCATTTTAGGGTAGTTTTATTAAGGGGTTTTTGAAATTTGGGTTTTGGAAGAACTCCTTTTTTTAATTTAGGATGGGAACCCGGGTTCCAGAATTTTAATTAAAGAAAAGGAAACATCCAACGGTTGGGAAAAAGATGTTGAGTTGGGGGGAAACGAATAAAATTTTTTGTTAGGTTTTGCGCATTATGAATTTTGGGGAAATTCTGGCTAAATTGTCACCTTTGGGCTTTGTTTCAAACACTTTTTTTAAAAGGAAAAAACTATTTTGAAACCCAATTCCTCGCTGCTTATTAACCATCCGATTTCCCAGTTTAAAAGCCCCCTGGGGCCCTTTTCACCCATGTTGGGAAGAGGGGGACCCTTTTATACTAAACGGGGGTCAATTTTTTCCGGGTCCCGCAGCCCAAACATCACCCAAAACCCCAGTTTTTGAGAGGTCGGGTGATCTTGGGTAACCCACACACCGGCAGAACCCAACGCCTAATTAACAGTTTTGGGATTCGTTTCCAATCGCCCCCAATTTTTTAGTTTCGTCCGGGCCCGCGGCCTTTTTAACCCCCTGCAAAACCAGCCCCCGGGTTTTTTTTTAATCCTTTTTCCCAAGACCCTTTTTTAAATTTTAAAAACCTTTTTAAAAATTTCCCCAGGGAAAACTTCTTGTTGTCGATGGCCTTTTTACTGGTCGCCCCTTTATAGTTCTTTTTTATTACGGTTAGCCCACTTTTCCCGCCCCCCGTAAAAAATGTTTTTTTTTAACTTTTCTTCCACCGGGGTTTTTACCTTTTAAATTTTCTTTAGCCGGTTTTCCCCCTTTTCCAAACCGTTTAATATTTCAAAAAAATTTTTAAAGAAACCTAAAAAATTTCCCTTTTTCGTTTGTGTTCAATTTAAAGAAGGTTTTAATTTTTTAAAAATTGAAAGCCCAACCAGGGGAACCTTCCCCCAAAATTTTTCCCAAAATATTAAAATTTTTAACCCCCTTTTACTTAAATGGGGGGGTTAAATTTGGAAAAAAGAATTCCCTTTTAAATTTTTCGGCCCGCCCCCGGTTTTAAAAAACTTTTCTCTTTTTATATTTTCTTTAAAAACACCCCAATTTTTTTTTAAACGATTTTAAAAAAGCCTTGGGCCCCCTTAAAAATTGGGGGGTAGGTGCGGGACTAACGTTTTGGGTCTTAAGAGTCCATTGCGCCCCGAAAATTTGATCCCCAAAATGGGGTTTTGGGGCATAATGTTTTTCAAAACGGAAAAGACGAAATTTTAAAAAATTAAGGGAAAAAATTAAACTAGGCTTTTTGCTGTAATAGTTTTAAAATTTGATTTAGTTTTTAAATTTCATTGAGTAAAACCCAAAAACCGGGTTATGTTTAAATACTATTTTTCTCTAACTCGACTCATATTTCAAAAACCTGTTAAAGCAGAGCATAAATTATTTCCTTTTTTAAAAGGTGTATAATTTATGTCATTAAGTGAACAATAGTTACCGAAAAGCGTTATCTCCTGTAGGTTGCAATCGGAAACAACATCGCATCGATAAACCCAATTTCGAAGAACCTAAATAAATTGTAATATTTTTAATGCGGCTATACGAAAATGTGGTAGTAGGAGTTTGTTAGTTCTCCGCCCACCGTCTTCGCGTCCTTTCGCTCGACCCCTAAGGTGTTGCGTAAATGCACTCTAAGTGAAGTAGAATTAGTTTTTTAAGATAGGACTTTAAGAGTGGTGGATTTCCAGGGAATACGAACAAAATAATTATCGTATTTTTCCCACCATATGTATCTTATTAATGCAAAATGAAGTATTTTTGTAATGAATAATGATTAATAAATGCTAAAAATGCACCATTAAGGGGTAAAATCATCCTCAAACATTGAAAAATAAATTACACATTAAAAAAAATTGAAAAAATCATTTAATATAGTTTCATGCCACAAAGGGCATGAAATAACTATTTTTTGTAATGGTTTTGATAAAAAAAAAACCCTACGAAAGATAAAGTCACTTCCTATAACGATAATGTAACGAAAAGTCATAGAAATAAAAATAAAAAAATACTAGTAATTTATTTTTTTGCATTAAAAACTTATGATAACTCATCCTGGTCATTTTAATAGGTTTTGGTTAAATCTTAACCCTTTAAGGGGGTGAGGCATCTCCAAAATATTATACAAAATGTCTATTTTTTGTAAATTCTGATTTATTTCAAAAATACTTAGTTTTGCTTAATATGATAATCACGGAAAAAAAAAGATTATTATTCTGTAAATATTTATGGATGTAATATATTTTCCTTTTTCGTAATCTTTAACCCCTAAATATTGGCTTATTTTTAAAATTTTCGAAAAACAAAACATAATGTTCTTCTTGGTTTTTTTCCTGGTCTCTCTCTAACATGCTCAAAAAGATTATAATTATGCGGTTAATCTTTGTCATTTAAATCTTTAAAACTCTTAATAAACAAGATTTTTTTATTAATTAAAAATATTATGATTCTGTAGAATCAGTAAGTTCAACACAAAGAAAAGCAATTGCTACAGGAAAATAAATTACCGCAATAAACAAATAAATACCTAACACATCTGCCTATAGCTTCTTTTTACCTTTAATTAATGGAAAATATCAAGTAATAACTAGGAGCTATCAAGTTGCCGGGAACACATAAAATATAGGATTCTAATAAGCAAAAGGATGCCGAAAGAATAATGTAGAGGAAATCTCCAATATTACTAGCGAGATATGACCATTAGAGTGGAATTTTATGATATATTTATTTATGGGCGCCAATTATTTCGACGTTGATTAAGATTATAAGTGTATCTTTGTTAAACTTTTAGAAGCGGTTTAAAAATCTTGTATTTTTTTTAAGAAATCCAACATAAGCGTTTTAATAATATTGTACCGGGTAACAACGAAATCACTACCGAGCCTTTTATTTTCTTTATTGAGAATATTTATTGCATTTAAATTTTAGGATAACATAATGGGTCTTTAAATTCCGGTTCTAAATATAATTATATATTTCTATCACTTCCCGTTTAACCGAAAGTGACGTGAATTTTAATATTTTTAGTATAGCACACTGTAGATTTTTTAGGATTTTATTTCTACAACACGCATGATTAAAAACCTGTATTATATCCTATTCCCATCTTTGTTGGTTTTCGAGAAAATGGCGATTAAAAATTTCCAAATCCATGGCAAAAAATTGGTATTAATTTTAAATATTTTAAAGGTTGTGATTTTTTGGTAATTATGGTTTATCTTAGCAAATTTATGATTGTTAATACAATTTTAAATAAAACTGCTTAATTTGTTATTTCGTGTTTAAGAAACGTATTTTGTTCTTTTAATGGTCAACCTTTTTCGCCAAATGCATTTAAAATGTTTCCTGAACTATATGATATAAAATTAACTACCTCGAGTCCTTATAATCCAGGATCAAATGGAATGATAGAATGTTATATTCAGATTTTAAAAAATCTCTTTTAATAAGTAGTAGAAGAAAATAATGAAGATTCACTTTTAGCCATTCTTTATTATAATAACACACCGAAAAATAACTTACCCTCTCCGTCAGAGCTTTTGATGGAAAGAAAAAGTAGAATGACTCTTCCAATTCATCAAGACCATTTAAAAGTCCATTCTTGTGACCTTGAACAAGTAAGAGACCAACTAAAAGAAAAGCAAAAAGTTCAGAAGAAATATTATGATCGAGGTACAACTCCACTGCCAGATTTGTCAATAGGACAGTCAGTTTTATTCAGAACAGGTCGAAGAAAGGATATCGTTACTAACGGAGCAATAATTGGGGATAAATAGAATCGATTTGTAATCACCTTTAATATTGCCTTGTTTATTAAATAGCTATTTTTACACAAATATCATATGCAAAAACAAGAAATAATAACAACCAACGTAGTCTTAAGTAGACTAACAAAATGTCAGTTAGAAGTGATCTCTTAATCAATGCCATCACCATTCATTTCTAAAATCAGCCTTTTTATTACTCTTTTAGATGGAATTACGCTGACATTAACCATAATTACCCTGTCATTAAAACAAGCAGTATAAAAGACTTACATGGGATAAGCTAATGCACGTAGATCATGAACTCCACGCCTCATCGTAAGACAAAATAAAACTTCTTTTATTGCGTGATAAGGGTTTACGCTAAACTTTTACAGTTATTTTACGGGTTTGGTAATGTCTGGATTTTTTCAATGTTTATTATGTACCACATTATTTTGTGTAAAAGGTTTTGACAAACTTGTTCCTAAAGGTACCCACACACATTCCGGAATCCTCAGTGGAAAAACTGCGCTAGTCTAGCCTTGAGGATTTTCGGAGCGTGTATGTAAAAACATTGCAGTTTTATAGAAACGCGCTGGTCACCAAATATAAAAGTTAAATACCATTCGATAATCCTGGGCAGGCCAAGACTGTACAGGGTATCCCAAATTCGAGCCTCATCATTCGGATCTCGGAGACTTGAAGAGATACGAGGTCGGTTAAATGAAGGCAAAGTTGGGCAATTTGATGCTGATTAAAATTCTACCTTATAAGTTTAAAAATTTCAAATACTTTTGAAGACTTTTGGGAAAAAACGAATATTCACTATTTCATTTTAGTTTTTTTATGACTCTATTTAAATAGATGAAATAAAATAAATTTTATATTCTTACTGCTACTTTTTTTGTTCTACAGACAGTGTAATTAGATTTGCACACCAACGTTTTGTCTCTGAGCTGCCATCATCAACTTTGGTTTTTAAATAGGACCCTGGATTTTTTACATTTTATTTTAATGTTTTCCTATTAAAAATCTATTCCCTGTCTGTGTCTAACA
Source organism: Listronotus oregonensis (assembly GCA_019359885.1). NCBI lineage: Eukaryota > Metazoa > Arthropoda > Insecta > Coleoptera > Curculionidae > Listronotus > Listronotus oregonensis. The sequence goes on along the minus strand of JAHBCN010003432.1, from coordinate 46,122 downwards.
CACGGTTTCTTATGGAAATTGCGGTAATTTGATTTTTTAAAATAAATCCGGTATATCATTGGTTTCGGGACCTTAGAAAACCTTAAAATAAGTAATAAAAAATCCAGGGCCGTATTTAAAAAAACAAAGTTGATGATGGCAGCTTGAAGACAAAGCGTCGGTGTTTTAATCAAATATTACTGTCTCGTAAAAGAGAAAAAGTAGCAATGAGCATATAATATTTATTTTGTTATATCTATTTTAAAAGTCATAAAAAAAATAAAATCGCGAATATTCGTTTTTTTTTTCAAAAATATTCGGAAGTATTTAAAGTTTTTAAGCTTTTAAGGAGGCATTTTGATCAGCATCAAATAGCGCAACTTTACTTCCATTTAATTGACCTCTATCTATCTATCTATCTCTTTAAGTATCCGAGATCCAAGAGACTCGAATTTGGGACACCCTGTCCAGGCGGTCTGTCTATTACTACATGTACTACGAGAAACTGAACAGAACTAAAAGATTTCTTGAGCGTGTGTACAACTCGGTATGTTTTACTTTGAGGATTTTCAGTATGTGTGTGGGTACCTTAAAATTACTAACCAAAACTAATTTTAAAATTATTCAAAATAAAATAAAAAAGATAAAACATAAAATTGCCTAAAGAAATGCCCCATTTGTTGGTTCGATTTTAAAAACTTCATTTTTTTCGATACTTCTTTATACAAAAAAAAATTGTATTCATTATAGTTAATAAAATTATATTAAAAAAAATAGACAATATTAAAAAAATACCTTAAAATGATAAAATAATGGATTTTATAAATATCTTAAATTAACCAACAGAAACGAAACCAAATGTAGGTACAAAACAAATAATGAGCCTTTAATTTTTTTGAGGTTGGTGCAAGCAAGTCGTTCAAATCAGAGTTTATTAATCTAAGGGTGTTATGACATCGGCGAGAGCGGGGACAGCAAAAGTCCAAGACGTGAGGGTGTGAAAAGTCCCGCTTGTGTTGGCGGCCCTGTCGGGTACCACTTAAAGTTACTAGCATTATCAGCTGTAGACAGAGTCGTGCCACAAGTCGAAGTTTTTATATGGTGTTAATTTTGAAGTTGCAAATATTTGTGTGCAAAGTTGATATATTATTGGTTTTGGTTTTGACTGTTTTTTACATAGTTTTTAGTAGTGTTTAATCGTGTAGTTTTAATTAGTCTTTAGGGTTTTGTACAATATGAAGAAATGCAGTGTAAGGGATGTGCGAACAATGCTTTAAACTGCAAATATTTAAAAATAAGTTTTCATAAATTTCCAAGAGGTGATATACTAAGTATACCACAAAATATTATTAAATAATACCATTAGTACTATGTTCTTTTCTTTCATATCTATTTCAAAATGTAAAAATTTCAGTTGTATTTTATCTAATTGTTGCCATTGTAAATGTATTGTAGTGTTGTAGTTGTGAAACAAAGTTTAGTTTTGTAGCAATAAACCTGTATTCACATTTTTTTACATAAAATAATTCAATTTATTGCCCAAGTGGAAAATCTTGCTACTATTCTGGAATATCAAGACGCTGTATGCTCCATAAGTAAATAAATAACTAGTTTTTAAAAGTAACATAATTAGTTTTTAAAATAAAATAAATTAAGGATTAATAAACAAGTTTATATATTTATGAAGTAATACAAAAACACCGTCATAAATTCCTAAAAAGAAAAGTTATTATTCTATGGCTTTCAGCGGAGTTGGATATTTTATAGTCTTACAAAGATCTTCAAGATACCTTGTAAAAGCCCATTTCTGATCCTGCACTTAAAGAAAAGCTTCTTTCCGGGGTTCCACCGAGGGGCCTTGGGGAATCTGTTTTTTTTAAGGGGTATTTTCAGGCTTCGTTTGGGGAAAAATTGGCCAGTATAATTCCTTTTTGGCAGTTCCCAACAGAGCAACACCTAGGCAACTTTTATGATCTTTACAGTTCAGCAGAGGCCCCGGAACTTCCCGCTTTTTTTGTTCCTTCATCCCTAGAGTGTCAAGATTTATGCAACCTCCCCCCTGCAGAAGGTTTCCTTTTTCCTCCAAAATTTAAGTTTTTTGGAATAAACTCCTTTACCACATTTTAAAACCACCCACGGTACGTTAGTATTTTGGGCCTCAGCCTTTGTGGACGGGGCCCCCAAGAAAAAACAATAATTAAAAACCCCAAACTTCTTTACTTGCTCATAAAATTTTATAAACGTGTAATATAGATGGGATTATTAAAGAAAAAAAGGGTTAATAATTCAATATCGTGGGGTAAAATAGAGTAAGTATTATAATTATAATAAATTAGAAATTTATCAGTATTTTCTACATATTTTATTTTCTTTCATTTTTAAAATATTTAATGTAGTAGGTACCATTGAAAAGGTAGCACCCTTGATTACGCTTTAATTTTTAATTCAATAATTGAATTCATTTTATATTTTTGAAATATTAAATTTTGTTCGTCGAATAAAAGCAGTTTTTCGTTTTTATTTCAGTTCACGCCACTGTCCTGCATAAAATCCAACATGGCCGAAAGGGGCCCCTTGACGTCACGGAAGAGTTTTTCAATATGGCGGATGTCATAACCCCTTAAGTTTAAATTTAAATTCTGGTTCAAATATAAAACTTAATTAACAAAAAAATTTGGCATTGCTGGCACCAACCTCAAAAAAAAAAAAAATGTTGGCCCCTAATTTTTTTCCTACCTAAATTTGATTTCGTTTCTGTATTTTAATTTAAGATATCTATTAAAACTATTATTTTATCATTTTAAGTTATTTTTTTAATTGTCAATTTTTTAATTTAAATTTTATTAACTATAATAAAAATCTTTTGTATAACACAGTTTCGAAAAAAATTGCATTTTTTAAAACGAACCAACAAATAGGGCATTCCTTTAGGATATTTTATGTCCTATTTTTTTTATTTTATTTTAAATAATTTTCTTAATTAAGAGTTTTTCAGGATTCGAAAGAAAAAATACACAGATATGTCTGTTTAATAAGAAATGTAATTAAACATAAATTTGTAAGTCAACAAAAACGAATTCAAAAGTAGATACGGAACAAATTACACACAATTTTGTTTTTGAGGTTGTACCAGCAATGTTTAAATATAAAACTTAATTAGAATTTTATTTCAATAGGTTTTATTTTGAAGTTGCTGGCACCAACTTAAAAAAATTAAGTCTCCTAATTTGCTTTGTAGCTACCTTTGGTTTCGTTTCTGTTGGTTAATTTAAGATATCTATCAAAAACTATTATTTATCATTTTGAGTTTTTTTTCAAATTATCATTTCATTTCATGATTTATAGTTTTACTTAAAAACTAATTATTTTGTAATAAGTAGTAGTAGGTTTGTTGTAAATATTTAAAGTGTTGAATTTGACAAGGTCTATAGATGTTTTTCCTTTAACACTACACCCGAAGTGCTTATCAATAGGCCAGGCCGTTACACCTACACGTATTAGTTGATATCATATAAACTATTAAACCGATTTTAATAAAATCTTTACTGTTCCTTAAGTTAAAGTAAATGTAAGCCAATAAAAACAAGAGTGGTATCAATCCGATTATTAGTTTTGGAGATATGCATCGACAAACATACATACATAGAACATATACAGTGTGTCCCAAATTGGTGGGGAATGTATGGGGATCTTGGAAACCACGATAGATAGAAAATAGGTTAAATGGGGAAAGTTTTAGACAAATATGTTAGTAAGCTAACCTTTTTCTACATGGTTTTATCTACTCAGGTTTTTAAGAAATTTAAAAAAAACCCGAAACATGCATTTTCGAAAAACCCATATTTCTTTTTTAAGTTTAAAATTTTTCAAATCTGTAAAAACTTCTTTCAAAACAACTTTTTTGTAGAATATGACCATAGTCAATTTTTTTTTTCTACTTTTTGGGTTTTTTGAATCATCATCAACTTTACTTTTTTTTATATGGGCGCCATATTGATTTTTACGTGGCCAAATAGTGCTTTTTTTTCTTGATTTTAACAATGTATAACATGTTATAGTTTAGGAGTTTATAACCTACTTTCAAAAACAAATATTTTTCAGTTGGCCTTGATTCGGCGAATGTCATCTAGCTTTATTGGAAAAAGAAGAAATGAAAACAGCTGCGCAAACGTATTTTTGACAATTTCCGAAAGGCAGCATCCTAAACTAACATACTGGGAAAAATGGTTACAAATTTGCTTGAAATCGGAAGTTTAAAAAAACGGTGAAGTACGTTGAAGAAAATCGACAACGAGATGCTGCAGTTAACCAACATTTTAAAAAAACCAACATCTTCAGCCAGGGATGTTGATAGAGAATTTTACAACCCAAGTCAACCATTCATAGGGAAGTTAGGACTATTTAAAATTTTCCAATATGTTTAGAGAAATGGACAACATTTTTAATTATAAGTCGTTTTTTTACATTTTTCATTTTTTGTGGGGAATTTTTTTAGCCAATTTTCATTGTTTTTGTTTTCACTTGTTTCCAAAACTTGTTACGTGTAGTTTTGTTGTAACACGGGATTAACGTTATAGCTATGTTCCGGAAACCCCCTTTCTGTAAAAGTCTTTTATTTTTCTATTTTCCCAATTTCTAATATTTTTTTTGTTTACAAAAAATGACGTTCGCCGGAATCCAAAGCCAACTGAGAAAAATATTGTTTTTGAAATAAAAAGAGGTTATAAACTCCAAAATTTTAACATGTTATACATTGTTGAAATTGTAAAAAGCAACTATTTTGGGTGCACAAAAATAAAAATGTCCTATGAAAAAATAAAGATGATTTTAAAACCCAAACAGAAAATAAAAATTGGGTACTTGGTCATATTCTAAAAAAAAAAATTTTCTTTGAAGAAGTTTTTAAGGGTTTTGCAAAAATTTTTAAATAAAAAAAATAAACCGATTTTCGAAAAAGCATGTTTCCCGGTTTTTTTAAAATTTTCAAACCTGAATAGATAAAAATGTAGTAAACGGGATTAGCTTTTTCTAAATAATTGTCCAAAACTTTCCCATTTAACCGATGTTTTATCTATCGTGGTTTCCAAGATCCCTATACATTCCCCACCAATTTGGGACACCCTGTATATAAAAAGGGAAACAAACGTACACTATATAAAAAATTGTATATTTTTGCTTAGAAGCTGCAATAGATTACACGTGCCCACAAAAAAAGGTTATGCTGTGGGGTAACTAGATTTTTTGGAGTATTTTTTCCGCTGAATAGTGAATCTGAACTAAAACATTGAAAGTCAAACAGCAAATAATCGGGGAAAGGTGTACTTCAGATATTAACGATTTTTTTTTATTTTAACGCAATATCTTAAAAACTATAAAAGATACACGAAACTATATATTTTTACAAGGTCTTTATTTTAAGTTATATAACCTTTTTGTCTAAATGCAATATTTTTTGAGTTATAATCACAAAACCGAATTTTTAGGATTTTTTTAAGGTGATAAATTTGAAAATTATTTTTTTTATATTTTTGGATTTTAATTGCAAATTTAAGACTTGGGTTTCAAATAAATAAAATAATTGATTTATTTTTAAAAAAAAACAAAATTATATTATTAAAAAATATATATATTTTTTTTTGTCAAAATTACATTTTCGCTTATATCTCCTATTATTTATCTAATCAAAAATGTTTATATAATTTTTTTATAGACGATTTGAAAACCTTTCTTTTTTGTTTAATGAAATTTTTCGAATCTCTTATAGTTTATATAGTCGTGGTCCAAACATTCCGTGGTAGCAGGTTTCTGCCGGTAAATGTACCGTGTCGTTTTTTGGGTTTTCTCGATTTTTGCTGTTTGACCCTGAATTTTGACTTCAGATTTGTATTCAGCAGAAAATGATACGCCAGATAATCTTAGTCCGACACTCAGCACACACCACTTTTTTTTTGTGGACCTGTGTTATCATATGTAAATATTATGCAATTCCAATAATATTACTATTATTTATTATATTATTATTAATGTCGAATTATTAAAATTTTTTTTAAATCGATCAAAAAAATTAGTTTAATTCTTGCAAGAAAATTACAATTTAAATTAGAAAATAGAAAAAGATAACAATAAATACCTTAAATGCCACAACACTTGGTGTTAATAGTCTTTTATATTCTAGGGATTATTTCTATGTTTAAAACATATTGTTAAAAATAAAACATATTATTAAATTTATCAGTTTAGTGGGTTTTATCTTAAAAATCATAAAACAATTTACGTTCACTAATCTGGCAATTATTTGCAGCTTAAACAGCATAGCACAGCAATACACTAATTATGAATATATTGATTTAATTATAAAGATTATTTCTTTTGACCAAAAAAAATATTATGTAAATAACAAACACCAAACTTTGAGAATAATTTGGAATTGTAAACAAATATATGTAGAACTGTCACCAGGGGGCAGAATTTTGAAAAAAAAATCGGTAAACTAACGACATATTGACCCATTTATTATTATTGTATACAGAGGCCATTTTGAAGTAAACGTTTACCAACTGAGTCCAAAATCACTACTGCTGCCGGTTATTTCTTGGCTATAAAACAAACACCGACAAAATTTTTATTACTTTATTTACTAAATTCAGTCTAAAGCTCCTGTGACACGGTTACATTTTTGATAGAGGCATAAAAATAAATAATAATTATTTAAGTACCTGACACATATAAAAAAACGGTGATTAGAGTGTTTAATTTAACCTTTAGTTGTTTTTTTCTATTTTACTAAAAAATGAATGTAAAATAAAAATAATTAAATGGTAATATGTTACTTATTTCAAGGCCACAGGGACAAGTAATGAGCAAACTGGCTGATTTTTTTATAATTAGTTTAGAGTATATTGGTTGATATGAGAAAAAGTTCATGGGTCAATCGATTTCCTAGTCAAAAAAATTTTCGAAATTTTTTAATTCTAAATCCCAGAATATTTTGGGATGGGACAAATATAATGGAAAATATAAAAAACCATCTTGTAGAGATCGATCGCTGTAAGAACAACACCGATACGTCACGGTCTCATATGGCAAACTGATTAAAACCGTGACGTATCGGTGTTGTTCTAACAGCGTTCGATCTCTAGGAGAAGCTTTTTTCTACCAAAAAGGTGTTCTGGACTTTTTTTGTCAGAGTCATAGTTTGTCCGCGGAGCTATTTTTTAATTTTAATAAAATATCGTATAGAAAAAAGCGCATATATATACGTATTACAACCGAAAATTGAGCGTTTAGATATTAAATTTTTTCAAACATCATTACAATTCGATTTTTTTTTCAATTCGGAAAAGTGTTACTTAGGTGACCGACTCCACGAATAAAAATTTTCACTCATAAATTTTGCCTTGTTATAAAATACAGCACTTGTCATGATTTGGAATTTTTTCAGAATCTAAAGATTACAGCGATATAAATATATTTGTCTGTAAAAATCCACTTATTCGGGTGATTTTTTTTTAAATGTAGGTAAACTGGTATACTTACTTTAAGAATCTGTAAGCATAAATTTATTCAGTACGGATTTTTTTTAATGATAATAATTTTTTGTGTATAACAAGAAAACGGCACTTTTTTATGTTCTATTTTTTTCTCTTAGCATAGTTAGCATAGATACATTTTGATACTGCTATACTAAACAGATGTATAATCAAAGAGTAGAATGTACATAGTGGACAGGTAAGAAAAGGCCCAGGTAAGAAATACAATAGAAAGGAACTCAGGTATAAAATAAGTTGGGACCGGTGGCTGACTCCGCCGGTCCCCAAATAAAAAAATCAAAAAATGAGGAGTTGACACAAGCTATGGAAAGTTTTAAATGGCCAAGACACTCTCCTGAAACAATTTTTGATAATGATATATTATTTCTGCTTTCGTTATATGGAGCACCGAATAAAACAATTTGTATTAACGATTACCAATGTGTGGCCTTTACTAAAGCCGTTGCAAGTGATGATAAAACACTAAAACCTGTTAAATTAGAATGTTTACCCCCAACATCTGATGGTGTGAATTATCACCTGTAGAGAACTTATTTACAAGTTCAAATTTGGATTTCAAATATTATTAATGCTGAAGGATGGGGTTGGGAAAAAAGACATTTCTAGAACTTATAAAAATGACTCAACAACCAGCTCCAAATTGCATAATGAACGTGATGCACAACTGGATGCACAGTAAAACTTGTGATCCTGATACATGCAAAAATGTTCCACAACTTACAACAGAGACAAGTTCTGACGAGCCTGATGCTGAAAACAGTGATAATGATAACGAGAATGTTAATAATTTGTAATACATTAACATGTATTTCTGCTGATTTTATTAAAAATAAAATAAATAATGATTTTGAATTCGTATTTATTATTGTATAACTCAAGAAAAATGAAAAACCAAAAAAAAAATATTCTGCTACATTAATAATGTAATAGGTAATCGAGTGGAATGTTATGATTTTAAATTTAAAGCGATGGCTTAATGGCTTACAGATTTTTTTGCGGACAAACGATAACTCTGAGGAAAAAATTGCAGAACATCTTTCTCATAGAAAAAAAAACTTCCCTTACAAGACGGTAATTTTTTATTTTTTTCTATGTTCATCGCAGCCCAAAATATTTGAGACTTTGAAAAAAATCGAAATTTTTTTGTACTTTAAGAAATCGATTGACCTTTGAAGTTTTTATAATATCAATCAGTATACTTGAAACTACTTATAAACAAAAAATCAGCCAGTTCGCCAATTACTTGTGCTCATAGTGTAAAATTCACTCCACCAACTGGGCTAAAATAACTTTTACAGAATTTTATTCGATAAATTTTACTGTTTAAACAATTCACAATTAAAATTGTTTTGAATAATAAAACGCGTATATTATTGCAGTGTTTTTTTTTTAATTTAAAAATTAATTTCACAAATTTTTGAAAAACCGTAGATAATTTCGCGAAACTTGGAATTAAACGGTAAAAGTTGTTCAAACTTAAAAAAAATAGAGATTAAGAATCAGGTTTTGAAGAGGAAAAGTAAAAAAAATAACATTTTTTGTGCAAATCCCAAAATGAAAATTTTCTTTACCTAAGTGTTTCCTTGTGGGCCAATAGCATATGGTATATATTAAAAAAAATAAATATCTTAGCTTAAATTCAGTTAAACTTTAAAAATTAAATGTTTCAAATTAATTTAATTTGATGTTTATTTTAACGTTATTAAACTATACAAATATTTTTGTTTGTAAGTTGTTTGCAAAGAAGAAAATAGCCACATATTTTTACCTGAGGTTTCCGAAAAGTTTTATCATTACTTTTATAAATAGTAATTAAATTAGTGTGTCCATAAAAAAATGAGTCAAGATTTTAATTACATAAATAATTAGAGAACTAACCAGAAATAGTATTTTTTTTAAATGCACAGTAATATTAAATATAATTAATTTAAAATATATGCATTGAATTCAAAAAATAGTATAAGTGTAGGAGTAAAAATTTAATTCTCAATAATTATTTGAAAATATACCCATTATTTTCTTGGCAATTTACACGTATTTCAGTTTATTTTTAGAGAAAATTTCTTTTTCTAAAGCAAAATTTTAAAATTATTTACCCAATTAGTTATTTTGTTTAAATAAAGTGTGTATTAATAACAAAGGGCCAAAAAAATATTGTATGCTGGGTGTCGGAATAGAATTTTTAGCTGATTTTGTGCTGACACGAATAAAATTAAAAATGTGGTTAAAGAAAACAATCGAGAAAACCCCAAAAACTGACAAGGATTTTACCGGCAGAAACCTGCTACCACGAATTTTGACTACGACTATATTAATATAAAGATACAAAAATTTCATAACATAAATGGGAGTTTTACTTTTTTTTTATAAAAAAGTTATATAAACATTTTTGATGAGATAAATAATAAAGGATATATAAACGAAAGTGTAATTATGACAAAAAATTTCAGTCCAAAATATGAAAAAAAAAGTTTTTCATTAATGTGATTTTTAAATTTTGTTCATAGTAAATCATATATTTTATTCATTTACAGCCCAAAATACTTAAAATTTGCAAATAAAATACTTTTTTATAATTTTTTTTAAAGATGTACCTTGAAAAAATCCTTTAAAAAAAACGGTTTTTTGATTATAACTCGAACACTATTGCAATTAGGCAAAAATATTATAAAACTTAAATTAAAGGCCTTTTAAAAATGCGATATTTATATTATATAGAGTTTCGTGTAAGAATAAAAGAATCGTTGTTATTTGAAATTACGTCTCCTCTGATTTTTGGGGTTGTTTGACCCCAATAAAAATTTTTTAGATTAGTGTTTAGCGAAAAAAAAATACGCCAGAAAATCGTAGTCCGACACTTAGCACACACCACTTTTTTTGTTTTCCTGTGTAATTATTAATCTTATAATTATATGTTTATATGAGCTAAGTGCAATGTCGGGCCTTTTTTAAAGTATTTTTAATGTGATAGGCATAGACAAGTGCCTAAAACGCATGGAACACATTGCATTTATTCATAGAATAAAAAAAATTGGTTAATGCTGCGGTTAACTTTTTTTTTAACATTTGATTTTTTACCAGCGAATTTTAAAATACCCCAAAATTTTGGTCTTTACGGTAACATATGCACTTTGGAGAGTTAACTGAAATTAATGTGTTTCAAGGAAAAAAAAAACAAAGACATTTTTGAATTTTAATTCCAACTAAAAAAACAGGAAATCTTATTTTTTTAAATATGATAATTTTATATTTTAATATAATGTTTATACCTACTTTATATACAAATATAGTCAAACAAACGAATAAAAATATACACATTTTGAAAAATATAGCAATGAAAGTTATAAACAAAAATTTTAGTTAAACTAAAACTTACTTTTATAACAATTCTAAGTAAGTAACTAGGCAGAAATTTTTAAAAAATATATTTTTCTAAAGGAAAGTCATAATGGATGGCTACTAAAACAAACAAACACAAAATGTTTACTAGGACAGAAAAAGTTTGAATAAATTTGTATAATAAATAATATATAAATATGTTTAAAAAATTTAAACCACAAAAAAACTACGCTTATATCTTTGGTAAAAAAAACCTATTTATTAGCAATACCTCTTTTTACACTAATTAACGACCAACACCAATTAAATTTATTTAAAGCTTTCTCACAGTATTTTTGTCAAATACATAAACTTGTCATTTCTTCTTATGTCATGTACCTTAATAAAAGAAATCACATATTATTTAATCTTAACCCTAAACTATTATATAATGCTAGATGCACTTGGTCTCTACCTACTACTAATAAATCCCTTGCTACCGTTAGGGTTTTTAAGTAACCCAACAAGGTTTTTACCTTTGTAAAAAGCAGTAGGTACTAGAATAAGTACCACTTTGTGACAACTGAGGGACATTTAAATTTTCTTCTATTATAGAACAGTATTTACTGGATATGCTGCAAGCGCTCATTTTGCTTCGTTAGATTAAGCTAGAATCACTGGAATCCCTGGAACCATCAAAATCGGCATGTACAAGAAATTAGCTTCAGTATATAAGGTTAAAAACGGTGTTTGGATTCAGGCTAAGCCTTCAATACAGCTGAAGGAAAAGTATGTAGAAGATCGTTTTCGAATTTAGTCTAAAAAAGAAAAGCGGGATTAAAATGAAGCTTTAGCTTAGCTCTTATTGCCAGGCTAATAATGCATGTATTTTCATAATTCTGATAAATAAAATTTACTTTTTAAACATTATTTGGTTTCAAATATAAAAAAGGTATAAAAATTTATCGCCTACATTAGGCAAATTTCTAACAAAAATAAAATAATATTTAATATTTATCTTTGATAAACAGGTTTAAAATTAAATTTAAAATATTTACTAACAAATGACAAAATACTTAGAAAAAGCAAGGCAATCAAGAAAAATTATATATAGAGTGGTCAAACAGATTAAAACCAATGGTATATTTTTTGTTATTGATTTACTTTTAAAACAGTTTTCTGGAAATATATTGTGCATGTTAAAAAAAAACCTTAAAAAACTTTTGTTACGTATTGCTTGTCACGTGACGGCTGTTATGGCGTCAAATTTGAAAAATGTAATATGATGCGTCAAAAAGTGAGGTAGGAAATAAAGTTAAAAAAAACTATAGAGCAAAACTGTTTAAATTTTAATTTTAAGTCTACTTACTAATTTAAAGGCATATGTAAACAATTAGGAAATTATGATTTGTGAGACATATTTACAAATAATAATTTTTTCTATAAGTTGCTCTGTATCTTAAAGTAAATACTTGTGTCACTTTAAATGCATTGGTCAATAGTTAAAGATATAATATGCTTTAAAATTTTAACTATACTTTGTTAACTTTTATCATTGCTTAACTTAATATGTAGGAATCGTATCCTGGGTTGACAAAAAAGTTTTAAACAAAAAAATAACTATTTTTCAATTTTAATTTACACTTATTATTTTTTTAATTTTAACAGGATACTTAGTCTCTTTTTCTTTAAAATTGAACCAACGTATTTAAAGTTCCGCTGTAATTTTTAATTTTTAATAATTATAAGAAAAAAATTACCTTGTTTTTATTTAAAATAAAAAAAAACTAATGAAATGATGTCTAGTGACCAAAAAAGAAAATACGTATAATTACAGCTTGTCGCAATTTGGTAAATAAGCCTAAAACAAAATTTATAACTCTTTTGTATATTAACTTTTTTCTATTTTAACTCATAATCTCACGTTTTGACATTTTTTCAAATTGCTGCCAAAGCAGCGGTCCCGAACAATGTAAATTTTTAGAACTTACACATACGGCATTTTACACTTTAACTCTAGTGATCTGAATGCTGGCTTACACTCTTCTTTTAGTATAACTTGATCCTAGCAGAAGCACCTTTGACATTCTTTAGGGTATCCAAAAATTTAGTCTCAAAATTGACTTTCTTAGTCTCGATCAGAAGTCAATTTATTTCTCCTCCTTCTAAATTATTTTAATTTTAATCTTTTCTTTTCTTCCTCATTTCTTTTCTCCTCTTCTTTTGTAGTCACCTAAGTAACGTCTTTCCTTTCACTAGATTTTTGTTGACAGCGGCTAAATGAACATGATAGTGCTTTTCCTCCAGAATTTGGTTGTCCATGGTTGTTTCTGATTCTAGCAGGCAACTCTCTTTCTGGTACAGGACCAGCAAATATTTCCAGTGGCTCTAGACTACACAAATTTTAAACATAAATCCATCAACACTTAGGTTTCCATTTAAAATTTATAAAAATTAAGGGATGTCAATAGTTTCACTGTAACAGTATTAGATGAAAAAAAGTCCAAGATGGGTACTACATTGGTTTAATAATAGTTTACCTGATTAGAAACCCTTTAAATATTTAGCTCATTATCCTTTTATTTGCAGGTAATAATACAGAGGCGTACTACTGACAGACATTTTTGGGATTAACTTTCCCTCCCCCAAATTGTAAATATGTTCTTTAGAAAAAAGAGAAACCCTTCCAAAACCAAAAAACAAAACCCAATTTCTTTGGGGGAAAAGCCAAAAACCGAAGCGTTTAAAAGAAAAAAAAAGGAGAGGGAATTTATAAATAAAGGATCTGTTAATTAAATAATACATGCAACTATGTTTTTGATGCTGTATTTTCAGGTAAATTTAAAATCAATTAAAACATTCCCCTTCTTGTCGTTATAAATTATTAATATTTTAAATTAAAACAAGTTTAATATGTCATTTAAAATAAAACATCTTAAATAACACTGGTCCAAAAAAAATAAGTGATGGGGTTTGGGTGACAAACAAAGATATTTTCATTATTTTTCTTAAAAAAAAAAATCTAAAGTTAAAATTGGGGTTAAAAGAAAACAATCAAGAAAACCCAAAAATACGATATGTTTAATTTGCAAAACCCGCCACAACGGAATGTTTGGATTTCAGTTATATAAAGTTTAAGTGATCCCTAAAAATTTCTGATAAAAATAGTTTTTAAATTTACTATATAAAAAGTTTTATAAAATTTTTAATAAGATAAATAAAAAATAGTGATAAGAGACAAAACTTATGAACCTGGGCTATTCTATTTGGTCTTGGTCTGCCAAGTCTGGTCTTGGTCTTGGTCTTGCTCAAGAGTCTTGCTGGTTTTGTTTTGGTAGTAAAATTTAAACTAAGCAATTTTAAATAAAATGATAATTAGTTTAATTTTCAAATAAAAAAGATGAGACCATTTTGCTTTAAAATTTAAAATATACCAATTTTAGTTTAATTAAATTTAAAATTTTTTGGGATTAAAAGGAAAATTTTAAATTTTGGGGGGTCATTTATTTATGCGCTTATTTTAGTGATAAAAATTGAAATTCTTTAAAGAAGATATAAAATTAAATGAGTTTTCTGGGGGCAGAAAAAAACTTAATTTTCCCAACCGATTGAAATTTTTATGGGATTCTATGTGAAAATTGGTTTTAATTAAAAAAAGATATTTAAAGTTTTCATTCAAATAACTTTCGGGTTTAAATTAGTCAAACATTTCCATTTCAAAGTTTGTACAAATACTTTATAAACATTCTGCAATGGAGTTGTAATAGAAGAGAAAAGAGATATATCCGAAACCGTTCATAATGGTAAAAACTGAATATAAAAAATTATAGAAAAAAGGGCGTAAAATAAATTATTTTCTAATTTAAAATTTTCCAAAAAAACCACTACACACTAAGAAACTTCTAATTTTTAGCTTAACCTTTAAAAAGAAAAATTATAGCAAAAAATTCATTAAAAAAATTTTCGTATTTTTATGCTGAAATTTTGCAATTATAAAATAGGTCAATGTCGACGTAGATGGTTTTCATATATCATTTGGTTTGACAAAAAAGACTAAACTGAAGTGAAATTAAAATCCATTTATATAAAAAGTATTCCCATAAAATGACAAATATATTTTTTATTAAACCATCACTTTTTTCATTTTATCTTAGTTTTAAAGGGAATCTAATGATGCCACTTTTACAGTGTGGCACAAAATAATGTTTTCCCGGATTTTGGGAAATTTTTAATTTTAAAATACCAGATCCATAGATATCTAATTAAAAAAAAAAACAAGGGTTTGGTAAGTAATTTTCAGCTTCTATAACTTTTTAACTCTTAGTTTTTCTCTGTCGTAAACGGTTTTGGGGATATCGATTTTTTCGGACCATTGAGTCACAATCTTATTATTTTTAAAACATGTTACTGAATCTAATTTTTATCGTTTTTAGATAATTTTATTTAAAAACGAAGTGATCGATTTAATTATTATTTTATTAAAGAAACCGTTACCTATAAAATAATCGCCTTTTTTGTCAGTTTTCGACAAAATTTTGTCATTTCTGTATGAAATACCTCTGTATTGAATATAAAAATTGAAAAATTATAATTTAAAAAAAAGTGACAAAAAGTGCAAGAGTCTTGCAGGTCGGTCTTGGTCTTCGAGTCTTGCACCTCGGTCTTGGTCTTGGTCTTGGTCTTGGGCTTATACCCTGGTCTTGGTCTTTCTTGGAAGGAGAAGGTCTTGGTCTGTCTCGGGGTTTTCCCCTTGCTGCAAGACTCAAGACCAAGACCGCAATAGACCAAGACCCCTTCATCACTAATAATAAGAGATATAAAACAAAAAGGTTTTTTTTAAAAAAATTAGTGCAAAATAGGGAAAAAAATATATTTTTTTGTTATTGTAATTTTTGTATTTTTTTAATGTAGATTATTTATTTTATTTATTTTAATTTCAAATAACTTAATATTTGCAGAAAAAAATAAAACAAATTAATTTTCAAATTTTTTAACGGGTATACTTTAAAAATCTTAAAAATTCGGTTTTTTGTTATAACTCAAAAATTTCATTTATAAAAAGAGATTTATGACTTAAATTAAAGGCCTTGTAAAATGCATTGTTTATGATTTATAAAGTTTTATGTATATTTTATAGTTTCAAGATATTGACGTTTTAAATAAAAAAAATCGGTAATATCTTAAATAACGCCTTTCCTGATTTTTCACCTCAATTTTGACTTCAGATTCATGTTTAGGGAAACAAAAACGCAGAAAATTTTAGTCCGATAACCAGCATACACCATTAATTTTTTTTTGTGAACATGTGTAATTAAAGAGTTTTTAGAATCTCCTAAATTTTATATTACAAAATTCTATAAATTTAATTTTAATTTTATTTTATTTTTCTTATAAAACATGCTAAAACAAAATATTATTAAACTAGATGTGCAAGTAATTAATTTTTGAATTATTCGAGGCGATTGAATTTTAAATCGAATATTGAATAATTCAAATAGTTTGAACTAATAATTATTGAATAGTTATAATCATATATAAATATTAAATATATGAATATTTATATATTTATATATATATATATATACAAATTATATATATAATATATATATATATATAATATATATATATGGATATATATACTATAAAAATATTTAAATATCATTATATTTTAAAATTTTTTCTGATTATTCAGAAATCTGAATTGATTTTGGCGGCAATTTTGAAAGGTTGAGATAATTTAAAAATTTTCAGTGTATTTGAATGCAACTCATTAATATTTATTTTGCAATTTTGGGAAAGTTGTTGTAGTGGTTACTTATAACACACTAAAATATATTAAATTAGTTTTGCCAATCTTTTTTCGCTTTGATTATTAAACCCTTTAAGATTAGTTCTAAAAAACTTTTATGAAAAGGACTTTATTTTCTTAATTAAAGACGTAATTTTAAATCGAAAGTTAAGGCGTTTCGTTTGCATTATTTTTTTAAATAGATACTACGACCCTATAATAAGCTTATAAATCAATTATTTTAAAAATACTAAATTCAAATTGTTCGAACTTTTGAATTAGTATTTTGAATTTCAACTAATTAAGTTGCTTGAACTATTCGAATGGTTAAAAACTATTTGAATAGCTCGAATATTCGTTTGAAATTGAATAGAATATAAGCATTCTATTTGATTTGATTCAACAACTATTTGCACACCCCTAATTTAAAGCCCAAATTAAGTCTTAGAAAACGACCTTGAAAATTCCTAAAAATCCAAAACAAGAATTAGCTGCTGCTTTATAGGTTTTTTTTGCTTTATTGTCATGCCCAAGTACGGTAATAAATTTATTGCATAAAAATCGAAGCAAGAAAAATTTCACGCAAGAAAATTTTCAGACTATAAAAAAGGGAAAAAAAGTGCGTCATTAAAATTAATAGTTCAATTTGTAAGAATTTATGTACAGCATTAGGTAAAAGGTATTTTTTTCTGTTTTTCAGAATTTGAAACGAAAAATATACTTTTATGTTTTTTTCATAAGAATTTAAAACGCCACTGTTAATCTTAAGACTAAACAAATATGATTAACGCAAATGTGTTTGCAAATAATAAAGTCTAAGAAAACTAATAAGTTTGTTAATTATTTAGTAAATAATATTCAAAAATCAAAACAAATGAATTTACTTAGGTCAGAAGCTCTGTTATAGTAATAAGATTTGGGGAAGATGATTTATTATGCAAAAAGAAAAAGCTGTCCAAATCTGTAAAGATTTTACTAACTGAATGTTTTTTCTATAAATTATTTTTTTGTTACTCATGTGATCAGCAAATACTCCCGTTTTCTCTAACCATATAAATTTTAAAATTAAACCCTTCAACCTTTAGGATTTCCATTTTAAAATTGTCAAATGATTGAATAGTAAACTGTAAAAATTTTAATTTAAATTTAATATAAAATGAGTACTACCTTGATTTTATAGCAATTTACCTGATAGAGTAACCCTTATTGTTTTCCGCTTAAATGGTTTTATTGCCCTGTTAAGAAGAAAATGGCAATTTGTTTATCTGTTTGCGCCATCTACCTCACTACCTCTTTGCAATCTTATTTAACCTCCTTTAAGGATTCCAAGAAATTAAACAAGATGTATGTTATATCATTATTTTGGATATGTCACTTTTAAAATTTTATGTAATATACATGCAGTTAAGAAATTATTATAACATAAAATATAACCGTACAACTCTGTAAAAAAATGTTTATTTAAGGTTTTTTCCACTAAATAAAAAAAGTGTAAAATATCTTAAACTTTATTTCAATTATGAATCACACAACCTAAATCTAAAAAAAAAACAATTTAATTAATAAATCATTGTTAATCAACAATATTAAATTATTTACATTTTTTGTGTTTAGAAAACATAATATTACACAGTTTCAAACCCTAAAATGTCGTGTTTTAGATGCTGGCTTACAATCTTCTTTAAAAATAATCTCTTGAATCCTTAACAGTAGTAGCCTTTGATGATCCTCCCTTAATGTATCCAAAAAGTTCAATCTTAAAATGGACTTTCTCAAGTCCCGATCAATGTCTATTTTGTCTTCTTCATCTGGAATGTTGTTTTCAATCCTTTTCTTTCTTTTCTCGTCACTCATTTCTTCTTCTCTCTTTCTTTTAAAATCGCCTAATAACGTTTTTCCTTGGGGAAGTTTCTTGTTGTTGATTCCTAAATGGACATGATAATGCTTTTCTTCCAGAAATGTGTTGTCCATAGTCGTTACAATCCTTGCTGGGCAGCCCTTTCTGGTACAGGACCAGCAAATACTCCCGTTTTCTCTAACCACACAAATTTTAAACTTAAATCCATCAACTTTTAAGGTTTCCATTTTACAGTTGCTAAACCTTATGAGATATTGATAGTTCACTAACAGTTCTAATTAAAATGAAATCCAAAATCAGTACTACCAGGTTTTTATAATAAATTTACCTGATAAGGTAACCCTTATTGTTTTCCGCTTGAATGGTTTTATTATCCTCTTCAAAAGAAAATCTCGGTCTGTCCGTCTCTGTCGGAGACATACTTCGGAACGCATTAACAAAATATTTTAAAATTTCTTAGTTGCATAATAGTTAAGGAAGTTTAGCAACATATTGATGAAGTTGATATTTTCTATCATATTTTTGTGTTTTTTCTGTAGCTTTTGCAATTTTGATTTCTAGATCTATCCTTGTTGCAAAAAATATATCGGCAAAGATTAAGGGAAAAGGTTTAAATATTTGTTTTTAGTTCTATATCAAGTTTTTAAGGTTTCTCTGAAACGTAAGCTCGAGGTTAGGTCGACCTATGTCGGATATTAGTTAATTCCTCTAAGTTAAACTTTGAAAATAAAAATGTCTCCAAATTAAAATTTAATTATTATTTTTGTTCCTAGTTAAAACTTATAAAATTTTCTTTTTATGAAAAAAATTGGTATTCTCGTCAACTGTCTTTGAAATAATTTTAATAAAATTAAAAAATTGTCAAAAAAAGAGGCCATATCAAAGAATTTCTTTAAGAACTTGTAATCGCCTTAAAATGCAAGCCTTTAAAAGGTATTTTTATCATCTTTCTTTGCGTAGAATATTCCCTACAAAAATTGTGCGGTAATTTTTAAACACTTTGTATAAATGTATCTTCAATTTGTAAATACACTAACACAGTGCTTTTTAAATAACCTCTTTTAAGGATTCCAAGAAATTAAATCTTAAAATAGACTTTTTTAAACCCAATGCCATGAAATTTTTCCTCTCCTCGTTAGGTTGTAGTTCAAAATTTTAAACACAAAAGTAAAGGGTTTCTATGAACTATATTAAATAAATGACGACTAAAAGAACAAAGTAAAAAAAAATAAAATACAGAAAGTTTAAAAAATTCAATTTAATATTTATATTCCTATTTTAGATATATCACTCATAAAGTCTTTTGTAGAAATATATATGCAGTTAAATAATTAAAATTTGATAAAATATATAAGCCGTACAACTCTATTAAAGAAAAAGTATATTTTTAAAGAATGCAGTTTTTCAATAACTAACAACTAGTAAAAATAAATTAAACTTGTCTAAAACTTTATTTCAATAATAACTTACACGACTTAAATCTAAAAAAACAATTTCATTAAAAATCATTGTCAATCCCAGTATTTAACTATTTACATTTTTAATGTTTAGAAAACATAATAATATACTATTTCAAACCCTAACATGTCGTGTTCTAAATGCTGGCTTACAATCCTCTTTAAAAATAATCTCTTAACTTACGAGTCCTTGGATGACCACCTTAAACCATTCAATCTTTAAAATGACTTCTTGAAGTCCGATCGAAGCTTTAGTCTACTTCATCTGGAAGGTTTTTAAACCTTTTCTTCGTCATATTTCTCTTTTTTTCTTTTAAAATCGCCAAAATTTTTTGAAAGTTTTGTTTATTCAAAAGGACATGAATGCTTCTTCCTGTTGTAAAAATTATTGCTGGAAAGCCCCTTTCAGGAGCAAAATGTTTAACCACACAAAATTTTTAGCTTAAATCATCAAGTTTTTAGGTTTCCTTTAAGCAGAAACGTTTAAAGCTATTGAGTTTAGGTCTTGAAATGTCAAAATACGTACTAATCTTGTTTTAAATTTTAAAACCCAAAAAACTCCTTATTTTTAATTAATTTTTTTATTTTAAGTTTTCTTCGTTCTTAAATAAATTTATAAAATTATTAATTTGTGTTTGTAAATTTTTGTTTGTAACGAAGGAAATTGACCACAATTTTATTACCTGAGTTTCTCAAAGGTCCTTTTATTACTTATAATAATTAATAGCTATTTATGCAATCTTGTAACACTTACACACAGCCATATAACGCAAATTTATCTTAAATAATTTCAATAATGGTGGCAAAAGCCATCTTAAAGATAATTTTAAAAAGTCTTTAAGCCCTTTAAAGATTTTTTTATCTTTATATGTGTAGAATATGCCCTACAAATATTGTGCTGAAATTTTAAAACACCCTGTATAAATGTGACTGCAATTCGCAAATACATTAACACTATGCTATCCTAAATCACCTCTTTTAAGGATTCCAAGAAATTAAACCTTTTTTTAACCCCATTTAATGAAAGCTTTTCACTTCTAGTTAGGTTGTAGTTTAAAATTTTAAACAAAAGATTAGAGGATTTCTATAAAATATATTTAATGAATGACGACTAAAACCAAGTTAAAAAAAATAAGTAAAATAAAAAAAGATTTAAAAATTTAATATAATTCTTATAACCCTATTTTAGATATCTCACTATTAAAGTCTTATGTAGAAATACACACGCAGTTAAAAGATTAAAATTTGAAAAAATATAAAAGCTGTACAACTAGTAAAAAATAAATTAAACTTGTCTTAAACTTTATTTCAATTATAACTCACAGAACTTAAATCTAAAAAAACAATTTCATTAAAATTATTGTCAATCAACAGTATTCAACTATTTACATTTTTAATGTTTAGAAAACATAATAATACACAATTTCAAACCCTAACATGTCGTGTTCTAAATGCTGGCTTACAATCTTCTTTAAGAATAATCTCTTGAATCCTTAACAGTAGTAGCCTTTGGTGATCATCTCTTAAAGTATCCAGAAAATTCAATCTTAGAATTGCCTTCCTTAAGTCTCGATCGAAGTCGATTTTGTCTTCTTCATCTGGGATGTTGTTTTCAATCCTTTTCTTTCTTTTCTCGTCACTCATCTCTTCTTCCCTCTTTCTTTTAAAATCGCCTAATAACGTTTTCCTTTAGGAAGTTTCTTGTTGTGGATTCCTAAATGTACATGGTAATGCTTTTCTTCCAGAAATGTGTTGTCCATAGTCGTTACGATTCTTGCTGGGCAGCCCTTTCTGGTACAGGACCAGCAAATACTTCCGTCTTCTCTAACCACACAAATTTTAAACTTAAATCCATCAACTTTTAAGGTTTCCATTTTACAATTGCTAAACCTCATAAGATATTAATAGTTCACTGTAACAGTTTGGAATGAATTTGAAAATCAGTACTACCTTGGTTTTATAATAATTTACCTGATAAGGAAACCCTTATTGTTTTCCGCTTGAATGGTTTTATTATCCTCTTCAGAAGAAAATCTCGGACTGTCCGTCTCTGTCGAAGCCATAACTTGGGAACGCATTAACATATTATTTTAAATTTTCTTATTTGTATAACAGTTAAGGAAGTTTAGTAACCTACTGATGAAGTTGATATTTTATATCATATTTCTTATTTCTTTAATTTTATAAATTATTATTAGATTTCTAGACCTATTCTTGCTAAAAAAGTAGACCAAAAAGATTAAGAAAAAGAGTTCAAATATTTGTTTTTAAGGTTTCTGATATAAAAAAATTTAAATATTTTTGTTCTAGCAGCTCACACGTTTTTACTCCATTAAAAAAAATTAAATAGTATTAAAATTTTACGTTTTAAAAAAATAAAATGTCATACCTGTGTCTCCCTTTGACAGACATTCGTATATGATGTAGACATGCGTCACTTCCAAACACTCTATTGCTCTCCCTCTCTTACGCATGCATTATACAGGGTTTCCCATAATAGAGTACCCATATTAATTGCTTAGTAAAATTGTTAAAACTTAATAAAACTAACATTTTATTACACTTAATTACCATTCACACTTTGGGATTCACAATAACATACGACTTATCCAAACTTTTAAAAATTACGTCTTTTGAGTAAATGCCATTAACTTCAATGCACTTTTTAAGATTTGACAAGAAATGATTCATGACACGATGAAGGAAAACCTGATCTCTTCACCGACCTCTTCGGAATTCGAACTTAAGATCTCTGGATGTTCTCTGACGAGTCAAAACTTTGACTTTAAATAGCCTCACAAAGTCTGGTGTAGTTAAATCCGGGACCTTAAAAGCCAATTTACATCCCAAATAGTGAAATGAGTCGCCATTAAACACTTTAGCATGAACTCTTTTTGAGTTTTTAGCGGTATGTTCCGTCGCTTCATCTTCTTCTATTAGGTTACTTTTTATGTTTTCACTCAAAAAATCGTTGTTAACTGAATAATCCATGACAATTAAAACTAACATTAAATTATGTGTTTAAACTAATAGTTCTTTGTTGTTGAAAAATGACCTTTTACGAAAATCAATTTTTCCTAGTTTTGTGATAGGTACCTACTGGATTAAAAATATGTTGATTCAAATCCCAAAGGCAATAGAGGATAATAATATATAAAAAAACGTACTGACTTATCTCATATAGGATTTATTTCAATATCAAAATAGGTAGTCTGCTATGGGGAACCCTGTATTATGTGGATCCAAAATCTAAGCTTAAGACTAGATCCACCAATATCGAACACTAGTTAATCCCACTAATTTAAACTATAAAAATAAAGATATCTTTAAATATAAATTAAAGTTTTATGTTTGTTTCTAATATTATTAAACCATATTAAATTATTTATTCGCATTTGCAGGTTTTTGTTTGTTAAGAAGAAAATCGAGCGCAACTTTTCTACCTGAGCTACCCCAAAGGATCTTTTATTACTGTTTATAAATAATAATTGTGCTATTGTTAATGGCTATAAAGCCAATGGTCAAGATATAAAGTACATAAAAGATAACTAGAAGAAACTAACAATCTTCTTAGTTACAGAGTAATTTACTTAATATAAAAAAATAAAAATTACTCATTAAATCTTTAAAAAGGTAAGGTTGGCAAGATCGACCTTAATTATTATTATATCCTTGTTTTCTTAAAATTGTTTTTTCTTTGTTTTTTAAATTTATGCAATTAATTATCCTATTAATCTTAAGGTATTACTAAAGGCAGACATTCATGTGAGGTTTCTAAAAATTTACGAAAATTTTTCTCTTCCATTGTTAACTATTAAGAAATGGGTTGCTGAGTTTAAACATAGTCATCGCAATACCGAAGATTCATCTGCATAGAGGATTGCCAATAAACGCAACAACTTGATTTAAAAAAACAAAATGTTATGCTATTGGGAGACCTGCGAGTCAGCATTTTTTTAAAATAAAGTTTACTTGCACCACTTTTTTATCTAGATAATGAAGCCCCTATTAAAAATGGAAAATAAGGAGAAATATTTAACTTTCGCTTAAAGGGTTTTGACTTGTATGTGGCACAAAGTCCCAAAAAAACCTCATTAAAGTATATTTCGGTTTTACGGTTTTTTTCGTCATCAGACTATTCAAAAAAAAAGGGTTGTCGAATATTTATTAATAATGTTTCAAAATTTTTAAATTAAAGTCAGGCAAATTATTGTTTAAAAGCGCTCTGAGCACGTTCAGAATTGTTTTCTAATAAAAATTTAAATTCATCTGATCGTTGAAATTTTTTTACATTTTTTAATAAATTGAAATCAAAAATTCGTTGACCGGTTTTTTTGATTTTAAGGTTTTCTTATCTCGCCAAAAAAATTTCTAGATTTTATTTGTCTAAATTTTGTTTTTTTTTTTTTCAGTAAAAGAATAAACCCCTTTTTTTTAAAATTGTGTTTTATTCGGATAATGGAACAAGTTTTTTTCCAAATTAAAACTTTTTACAAGTTTAATTTTTTAAACCAACGGGTTCCGGTTTGTGTACTTTTCCTTTTGCATAAAAAAAGTTTTAAAAAATATATCAAAATTTATATTTTTAGTACGGGGTTTATTTTTTTGCGGCCTTTTTTTTATTTTTAAGACAGAAAACTGTTTTATAAAAAAGTTTGGTTCATTTTTTCTTAAATTATCTAAAAAAAATATGTAAAAAAATTGAAAAATATAGGAAATTCCCTTTTTAAGGGAAATTTCATTTTATGCGTAATTAAAGATTTTTTTCCTGTTTTAAAAATTTTGTGTCCTTTTTAAATAAAATTACGACGTAAAGGGGAAATTTATTATATCCCCAAAAGGGAAACAACTGGGGATGCAAATACAGAAAAAGATATTGAACAAAAAATTTTTTCCAAGAAAAGGACTGCCCGAAATGAAAACAAAGTTTGATTCCTTTAATTCAGGAAAAAATTTTCTTTTTCTATTGACTGTACCAAAACTTTTTAAAATTTAACCCAATTCAATTTTTGGGGGCTCAAATTTTTAAACAGATTATAAAATTTTTGCCTTAAAATTTTGCAAATTTTATCCTTTTAAATTTATGTCCGTTTGAACCTTCCTGAACAAAAAACAGGAAATTAGTTTTGTTAAAAAGCTTTGGGGGTTAGCAGGATCCCAAAATTTTTGGGAATAAAAAACTATTGAAAAACTTCCTTCATTGGAGAAAGTTTTGAACAAAAATAACATTAGGTCCCGAAAAACCTCCCAAACTTTGCCTAACAATTTATTTTTTTCCCTCTTTTATTTGTTTTTTGTAATTTATTAATAATTTAACCTTAAATTCTAAAATATTTAATTCCAAAATATTTATATTTTAAAACAGGATCTTTCGTTTGCCATAATATAAAAGTGTTTCATTTAAAAAAAATTAATTATAATTTTAATTTTAGATTTACATAAATTTAAAAAATAAAAAAATCCAACAATTTTTTTATAAAAATTTTTTCTTTTAAAAAAAAAAAGGCCCGAAAAAACTTTTAATCAAAAACCCTTAACCAAAAAAAACCACAAAAAAAAAAATCTACTTACCTCTAAAACTGAAATAGTAAAGGCAATCCTGCATCTCTAAAATTTTAAAAAGTTTAAAGGTTTAAAATCTTTTTTTCACCTTAATACCTCAGGCATTTCCCAAAAAAAAATACAAAATAAAATAAAATCACCTTTCTTTTTACAAAAAAATTTTTATAAGTTTGGAATGACATAATTTTATAAATTTTTGGAATTTTTATTGGTTTAAAAAGTCAGTTTAAGGAATATTTGATTTTTAAACGACCAACCTGACGGGAATTTGTTTCAAAAATTTTTTTTGACCTTTTTTTTAAAAGGGGGAAATTGATGAAAAACCTTCGTGAACCCAAAATATATCAAACAATATTATAGTCCAGTAACTGAAGACCTGAAAGTACCCAGAGCTGTAAATAAATCTGTACAGTTTTTATTTGTAGCGCAATTCTTAAGTCTTCGCGGATGCTTTCGAGCGAGAAAAAGTTCTTGACGATTCCGACGTGGGAACTCGCTGAAAATGGCCCTTCCAAAGTCTCTAAAAAAGAGGTTTTCCGCGAATATGTGTCAAAATATGCAAACTAGAAAATTTTTGTTTAAACAAAAAATGAAGATCACCTCAAAATCTACAAAAAACTACCATATTTTTCGCAACACCAATATTTTTCGCAAAAACGGCCGTCGAAAAATTCATAACATTCCACACTGGATAGATGTGGTAAATAGTAGTAGTTTCTTTCTAAGAAATGCAGAAGGGCAAAACAATTTTTTATCAAAACGCAAGAAAGATTGTGAAGGAAATTTTCTGGATCATTGAACACCTGCTAGGGTCTCATTATAAAAGAAATGTTAATAACAAACCATTTTTTTAAAATATATCAATAAATTAATTAGATACTCTCAGGATATTGTGAAAAAAACTTTGACCGCTTTTTTAAATATTCTAGAAAAGTAAAAATGGACCCAAAATTATATGCAATGACAGGTACGGGTTTTCTCATTCCGATGAACTTTGAATGATTAAAAAATGTACATTATTGCCCGAGTAATGGAACAATTCGTCCGCCCGCTTATAAGTGAATCCATAAAGATAGAGACATTCTTGCGGTAGAGCGGCAGCTAAAATAAGGGGACTTTTGGGTCCCGTTATCTCGAAAACTCGATTTTTGGAAAAAAATTATAAGGAGCATTTTTGTATATTACAAGGCGATATTCATTTTTTTTAAACAAAAATTCTCCAATTCGCATATTTTGGCAGATATTAGCGGGAAACCCATTTTTCGGCCTTGAGGGGCCATTTTCAGCCCTTTCCCATCTGTTAATGTTGATAAACTTTTTTTCGATCGAAACCATCCTCGAAGACCTAAGAATTGCGCCACAAGGGAAAACTGTACAGATTTATTTACAGTTTTGTCCCTTCATTTATTGGACTATTAGTTAAATTACTCCATTAGATAGAAAATCTACGTATTTTTTTAATAATAAAAATCTTTATTAAGTAACATACAAAAAAATCTTAGTTTTTTGCTTTTTCACTTTTTTTGTTAAAATGCTACAAGCATTCCAGTTTATTTTGTGTTTATTTTTAAACGCAAGTTCACAAAGTTAGTATTTGTGAAAATATGTGTTTTATTTTTATTTATGTTATATAGGTTTGTTTTTGTTATGTAAATAAAATAAATAATATTTTATATTTATCCTAAATTTATTTGTCAGATTTAAAAAAAAATGATGCATGTATAAGGAAAGTAAAATAGGCCAAAAATGTTAAAATAAATTAATATAATTTAAACAACAATCAAAATAATTTAAATTTACCTTTTAAAATTTTGGCAATTCTGGAAACTTTTTTTAATTAGAAAGCTTTAAAAAATTACCAAAATGTTTTAAAGAAAAATTTAAATTAATATTTAAGTTACAATGATATTAATATAAACTGAATATATACATTTTTTTACTCAATTTACTTTTTTTATACATGCACCATTTACTTATAAAATCAAAAAGATAATTATTTTAAACTCAAATAATTGCTATAAACTCTATTAAGTATTTTTTGTTAGTGTCCCTAGATTTTAGTTTTACAACTATGTATGCCCTTTTTATTAGACATGGTAATATCCAACTTTTAAAAACCCTTTTAGGGATTTAAAAAAACACTTTTATTATATTATACAGGTTAATATTTAAATAAATTTATTAAACTTTGGATAAGTACCTATTAGGAGAAATTGACTCGGTGATAACAAAGGCATTATAAAAGATTAATATTAGATAGGCTAATTCACTTAGTGAGCGCTACACCTTGAATAAAATAAACTTTTTTATTGCATGATAAGGACTGACGCGAAGCTTTTACAGTAATTTTACGAGTTTCGCAATGTCTGGCTTTTTTGGACTTTAACTGTACATTGCGTGTCGGCATGTATTAATTTTTCATAAGGAAGCGCTTTTCTTAAACAAATTAAAATAACTCTGTGATTTTTGTTAATTACAATGGCAGCTTCTAACTAGGCCGCATAATTGCACGATCCTTTTCTGACATACGATAAATAAAATAGAAAAAAATATTTATTATTATTTAATAAAAATATGGTCTAAAAGGTAGAGCCGAAAAATTATCGTCATCAGTAATATGGAGTTTCTCCCGTAAAACATGTTTATTTAGTATTGTTAATTATGTTTCCCTGCAGGCTGACAACCTATTGGATACAGGGGTGGCAATAAGGGGTGAAAGTGCAAAATTTTTGGGTAAAAAATCGTCATCGATAAAATGTCAGCCATCTTGGCCACTTAAAGTTGAACCCCTAAGGTTTCTAAATCCAAAAGGGCTGACAGTTAGGTGGATATCAAGGGCAGTAAAATGGGGTCAAATTATCCCGAGCGCTTACTTTATACAGGGTGTTTTTTAATTGAATGTCAATATTTAAGGGAGCAATCTTTGGATCTATTTTAAAAAGAAAACTTTATATGAACGTATGTCCTAAACGTCCTAAGTTTTAAGATGCAGGGTGGTAAAATTTTAAAAAATAAATAATTTATTATTAATATCAGTAATACCACTTTAGATATTTTAATAAAATTTGGCAAACATGTATCAAGAGACACTTTTTAGTGTACAACTTTTTTTTCATTTCCACCAGTGGCGTATTGATGGTACGTCACTGATTTCTCTCAAAATAAAAAATATTTTTAAATCACCAATCATTTATAAGCAAAATTGATCACTTGATTTTTTCAATCCGATGCACGGATTTAGCTTAAAAAAATAAAAACCATTTCTCTGCATAATTATAACAATATCGGTAAGCAATATTACCATGCAAAGAAATATCTAGATTTAATTTTTCTAGGAGAAAACCGTGAGTCGGTCTAAAAAATTTTGAGCAGATTTGATCTTGGCTAAACTTACGTGCATCCACGTAATTTTAGCCATTTCTAGTGATTTGTTTCATATTCTACGTTTAAAGACAAATAATTTTAACATTTTTTTTAAACTATTAGTTTTTGGATTTTTATTTTATTTTTTTAAATAGAAAAATTGACAATTTAAAAAAAAACTAAAATTATTCTATTTTTGATAAACTTTAAGAATTAAAATATTTGACTACACAGACAAATAAAAAAAAAAATAATAAATTGCTCTATTTTCAATAAACATAAAGAAAAAAATTGAAGGATATCAAAAAAATAATAATAATAAATCTTTAAAAATTTCAAGCAAACAAAAAAGTTTTTTAAATTAAATTTACTCTAATAAAAGCAAAATATTAAATATTTATTTAGTTATATTTTTTAATGCGCCGTCAAATTAAATATTAAAAAAACGTGTCGATACCTTAATTTTTCGTTTTTTTATGGCTAAAAATAGGTGGGATCGTGATTCTAAACAATTACCTAATTTCCTTATCCTTATTAAATTGTTATAAATAAAACTAAAAACTTTATATGTTTTTTCCCTACATTAATACTTAGACTTAAACTTATTTTTTATTTACATTTAGAAACGAGAACAACACTAAATAATTTTAATGCTTCAATTTTGATATGAAAAAACAACAGATAACAACAAACACTCCTAACTCTATAAATATAACTAAAATAAAAAAATAATTTTCTATACAGCAGCATTTATTTAAAATTAATTTTCAACTTATTTACAGACCTATCTTATACTACCATATATTTTGTATTTACAAAATATTTTTAATATTAATAAGTAAAGAAAAAGTAATTAAAATGATTTTAGCTTAAGCTCGTTAGTCTAATATCACTTTTATAGACTTTCATTCTATGAACAAGGTCTTTTTTGAATAAATCTAAAAATTAAAAAAATACTATTTGTTTCATACTGAATAAAAAATACATATATTTACATTTTAAATAGTGGTATAATTACTATCAATAAACATTTTTTATGTAAAAATACTAATTTTTTAATATCAAATAAGTGTTACAGTTATTCAAACAAAAGTCAATTACTTACTTATACGTAATAGTTCTTAATAAGTATTGCAAGGCTATTTATCAATATACATTTTTAATTTAAATCGTTAAACATTATTCTTTATCTTAAGACAAAATGCTAATATGCTAACTAACCACAATTACCATCAACCAAATGACCACTTAAAGTTCTTATTTAGTACACATATCAAGGTACATCACCTTCTGCTATCTTTTTTTATTATATAATTCGCAGGTACCAAATTTACCAACACGCAATTTTCGTCATTCTTTATATTTCCTAAAAAATTATTTCGTAGCACAGCTTGTCGCAGCTTTCGAACAAAGTCACACTTTTCTTTCTCCTCTGTAGCTTTCTTTTTGATCTTCCTCACTCTCTCCACTTCCGGTAGATAGCTGTATTTTTTTCGTTTATAGTCCCCTAATAATGACTCTTCCTGGATAGTAAGTTTTCTGGATTTCTTTATGGTTGTGTTTTCCAACTCTCCTCTCTATGGTTTGGTCAAGTCTGGTTACTATTTTCACTCTGCACTTTGGCTGGTTGCAGATCCAGACACTACCGCCATTGGTCTTGAAATAATAGTGAACAAAGGTAACACCATCGACCAAAAAATCTTCCATTTTGGAAAAAATAGAACGTTGTAAATAAAAATTCTGATCCGAACTTGTCAATAACACGCTGAGTAAACAACTGAAACTGTATTGCCTAAGGGAGGTATTTAAATATATTTATAATAATGAAAAGGTCAAGATTACCTGTCATAAAAGGTACCTAATCGATTTTACCACGAAAGGGTCATAAAATTCAGTGAAATTCACTAATATCTTCTAATTGTTCTGTTGTTATTTCACATAATTGTACCACCAGTAGTGAAATTTGTTATGAGTTATAAGTATAACCATGTATATTATGTATGAGGGTTCCTTAGAATTACTAGGTCGAAAAAAAACTTTTTAATTAAATAACGTATCAATGATAAATTTAATTCATATCACAATCGCATAAAGCTTAGTTTGAAATGTAGCGGTTTTTGGGACATTTTCGTAAAACTTTGGTGGTAGAACTTAGCAAAATAGGGTAAAAGAAAATAGCCTAAAAATATAGGCATAAATAATATTTAAAATTATGGTTTTGCTGGCTTAAGTAATGTAACTAATTTTAGATGAAACCTTATCTGTTTTTTGTTAAATGTACGAGACGACCAGCATATTTTTGGAAAAAAATCTTTAGCAAAATATATGTAACGGCAAAGTTCGAAGGCTTTTTTTTTCGGTTTTTATCGGTTATAATCTTTTTGTTTTGGTTGAAGAGTATATTTAGTAGAAATCACAAATACAGCTTGTTACATAATAACAATAAACAAAAAAAAGTTAAAAAAAGCATTTTTCACCATTAGGGCCAAACCCTTTCTATTTTTCTTAAGAGCTCTACATTTGGCCAGAAAAAATTTTATGCTTTAATGAAAAATCGTGCCAAATTTTATAATATCGGCCTAATAGTTTTTGTATTATAATTTTGCCATTCAATTTATTTAAAAAAAATTGTCAATTTTAAAAATTAGGTAAAGTCCAGAAGATAAGACTGACATGTAATTTTTTTAAAATATATTAAACACCTTAAGCTTTCAAATGCCCCTTTGAAAATAAAAAACGGATAATTTGGGCGTCATCGGCAGTTGTATAGGTAATTTATTGTTTAGGACCTCGGCCGCATCTATCTTTGGCCATAAAAAAAATGGAAAAATTGAGTTATTGACAAGTTTCTCTTTTTTATATTCTACCAAAGATAATACTACTACGAATAGATGGTTCATTTAAATGGGGCGTTTTGAATCAGTTCGGAGATATCAATGCTTCCGTAAATGCGAATAAAATTAAGTCGGTAACCCCTGCCCCAGTGAAACGAGGTACGAAACCATGTGCGACATTGTCAATGTCTGTCGCTTGTACCTTATTCGGAACACGAAGTAGCGAAAGCGGGCGGCTAAACGGATTGTGTCGCGTTTCATCACGCCAATAGTAAAGGCCTGCCGGCAACACTGTTTAACTTTCGTTCAAGGATAGCGCGAAAATCTCTCGATGGACATCGGCTCGCTTTAGCCAAAGTCCATTAGGGGTATCAAAAATATAGCATTGAATGGTTCATCTTATCTTTGATTCTACTTTTTGGCGCATAAAAGAATATAGCTAAATAAATATTAAATATTTAATAATTTTATTTTCTTAAAGTAAATTTAATTTAAAAGGCTTGATTTTTTTTTGTTTTTGCTTAAAAATTTTACAAAAAAATATTTTTATTCTTAATTTTTATTGAAAATGGAACAATTTAAAGATAAAAATTAAAAATAATCATTTTTCGATTTCTTATAATTTTTTTAAAAATTATGAAACAATTTTTTTTTAGTTGTCAAATATTTTTGTATCCTAAGTTTATTAGAAATAGAATAATTAAAACCAAATCAAAAATTTCATTTTTTTTAACCAAAAATTAATATTCAAAAAAGAAAAAATTGTTGTCTTTACACGTAGAATATAAAACAAATCACTAGAAATTGCTAAATTTAAATGGATGCCTTTTATTGACGAAAAACTTAAAAAATACCCATTAATCTTCAAAATAAAAATAAAACCATTTTTTTTAATTTTTTATAGTCTAGTCGAAAAGTGAATAAAAAGGAAATAAAAAAAGCTATTTCGATTTTTACTGATAACTCAAAAACCTTAAGAGATAACGGAAATTGCAAATAAGATCCTTGAAAAGGAGGAAATTTTCAATAAAAAAGTCCCAACCTCAGAGTTCTATCTCCATTATTTATAATATTAATTTAATGCTAAAAATGGGTCTCCGCGCGGCATTTTTGGTTGCCCGCTTGGCGTCAAAACCGAGTACGTTAAACTAAATATTTTTTTTAAGATGTTAAATATTGGCTGAAAAATTTTAAAAAGTTGTGGTGTATTCAGAACCCTTCAAAGAATTCATTTTGTTGTTTTAGACAAATTCAGAAGCCCTCAGTTCCAGTCGGTCATGGTTAGTTTTAATTAGTTAAAGCGGCTTTTTTTCTTTAATTATATTTCAGGCGTTATAAATCACTAAAAGCGTTTAGTTCGCAATCCCATGCTTAATTAAATTAAATTTATTCCAAGAATTTTTGGTCTGCAATTCTGCCATATATAAAGTGAGAAAAATCTGCCTTATACCTGCCTATTTAGTCCGCAATACATTTTTCTGAAGAGATTCCAATGAAAACATGCTTGAAGCCATCTGGTACATCCAATAACTCTTGTTTTTGGATCGCTGGGTTTAGTTATGGTATCCCTTAACACAATAGCTGGTTATTTAAACAACATAAAAAATTTGCCCTAAACTCCTACTTAAATCGTTATAAAAAATAAACAAGCTCTCGCTCATTCTCAGTCTAAAGCAATTACCCAAAAGGCATTCTTTAAACATTCGGTCCTGTCACAACAAAATTATAATTAAAGGCTCAACTTTGTGCGAAAAGACCTCTTCAGGAATTCGGACTTTAAGATCTTGGGTGTTCTCTGGACGAGTTGCAAAAACCTTTGACTTTAAATAGCCTCACAGAAAAAAGTCTGGTGTAGTTAAATCCGGGGACCTTAAAAGCCAATTTACATCCCCAAATAGTGAAATGAGTCGGCCATTAAACACTTCTAGCAGAACTCTTTTAGAGTTTTTAGCGGTATGTTCTGTCGCTTCATCTTCTTCTATTAAGTTACTTTTGATGTTTTCACTCAAAAAACTCGTTGTTAAACTGAATAATCCGTGAGAATTAAAACTAAACATTAAATTATGTGTTCAAACCTAATGGTTCTTTGTTAGAAAAATGACCTTTTACGAAAATTAATTTTTCCTAGTTTTGTGACTGGATTAAAAATATGTTGATTCAAATCTCAAAGGCAATAGAGGATAATAATATTAAAAAACGTACTGACTTATCTCATATAGGATTTATTTTAATATCAAAATAGGTAGTCTGCTATGGGGAACCCTGTATTATGTAGATCCAAAATCTAAGCTTAAGACTAGACCCAAGTAACACAAGATGGTTCTTTATATAATTTTCTTTTTTATAAAAGTTTATAAAGGCGTCCAAAGACCTTTAATATATTTATAAAAGTGTTAGTTTACACTAAATGGTTTTTAAGCAATATGGCTTTTTAATATAGTTGTAAGAACTTTCATAAAGCTAATTAATATATCTTTTATATATTTGCTTTAATAAGCCTCTATAAAAGTGACAACCACAGCTGTTAGAAAGTTTTCAGCCTTTTATCTGCATAATTGCTTTATAAGGTACTATATAAAGCACAAATAAAACCAATAAAACCTCAATTATGCCATTAATTTAAACCTTTTTAAAAACCCTTATGAAGTAAGTTGCGTATGTTTATCCCAATGCTTTATAATTAACGCCATTATAAAGATTCTTTTTAAATGCTTTATTGATGTGTGTTTTATACTCATAAGTTTCTAAGAAAACATGCTTTATTACGGGATATTATATTTAAAAGGTTTTTTAAAGTAGTCAGCAACGAAATAAAATTGCTATAAGCAGGCATACCCAGCGGCAAGTCATTCATCGGCTATTTTGTCTGTGTGTTTTCTAAACTAAGCTAAACTTATTGAAATTGACGATGACAGAAACGGAAAAGTGGCTATTGGAATAAGAAAATGAAATCTTAAACGATGACGTGCCATTAGAAGAAGTCGAACACGTACTGAAAGTAAAAAAAAATATATATTTTTATTAAAGAGATACGAAAATGGGTCACGATGTTTCGGTTAGCTATATGTTCTTAAAGCATTTAATAGCTATATTAAATAACAGGCTACCAAACATTTTACCGGCAGATCCGCGGACACTGCTTGCACTCCACCCAAAG
Source organism: Listronotus oregonensis (assembly GCA_019359885.1). Taxonomy (NCBI): domain Eukaryota; kingdom Metazoa; phylum Arthropoda; class Insecta; order Coleoptera; family Curculionidae; genus Listronotus; species Listronotus oregonensis. The sequence goes on along the minus strand of JAHBCN010003432.1, from coordinate 11,256 downwards.
TATTCGTTGCCGGTCTTTTGGGAGTTACACGTTAGCCGTATCGGCGATGAGACTGCAGTTCGCACAGGCTATTTAGATAAGAAAAATGTATAATAAATTTTTAAGACAATTAAGCCGAAACGACAAAAACGTTATATCTACAGAAATAGTTAAAATTATTAGATAAGGAGGTACTGCATGGAATGAATCTTGAAATAAATAAAGATGATCAAACGTGCAAATAACCATGTCTGTTTAATAACGCAATAGTGTGTTGTAGCACCCTTATAAAGCCAAAAGAGATATAACAACGGGATTAGCGCCCTCTGTACATTATTCGAAGTTCTAGAGGGTCGCACTAATTCTTTTTATAAAACTGTTATAAAGCAAAGCCATAAAAAATAGCTTTTTAAAGGCCGTTTAATAGAATATTTCGCAACCATTTCCATTCTGACCGGTTTGCACGTCGCCATTTAATTTTTCTCAGGATGTTAGGGCCGCCATTGTTGCAAAAGCAATTAAATTGCGTATTATTCCTTTATGTGTAGCTAGTTTGTGTTTTAATATTTTTCAGGATTAAAGTATGGAAATTTAACATGTAGTAACATTTTAAGGGTTAAAAATTAAAAAACATAAACAATAAATTTTTGATATATTTTTTTCAATCCAATTTTTAATTATTTTTCAAGGCGCTTTGATGAATTTAGAGGTAAACTATACATTTTATCAGAAAAATATCCATCGCAAGTGATTTTACATTCTGCATATGCGAAACTTTCTTAAAATAAAGTTATTTATTTTAGCTGTATAATATGTATATCGTAGATCAGTCTGCTCTTGTTTCCAGTCGTGTTCAATAATATAAGATTATGAAAAGAATCGGCTGGGGCGACAACCATAAAATACCTTTTAAAAACATTTTTTTTCCAAGTTTACCTATGCAACTGAAATAAAGTATTTATTCAGCAAATTGCTGTTAGCTTGCTGCCGGCTGGTGAAAAATGCGCATGACTGACAAGCTGTTTAATCGAATATGTAGCTATCTAGTGACATTGTTAGAGTATCTATAAAGTACTCATATATCCGTTTTATTACTGATAAATTTAATACCATAATAAACCTTATTTATAATGGCAAATTAAAACGCTTTAATAAATTAGCTGTATAAAGTGCGCCTATTTTGGGTATATAAGCACTATGTTACGTTTGAGAGAACGTTGTATAGAACAAATAATAAAACATTGGGCTGGATAATTTAGTGATGTAGCGGTTCTCTTTGCGTGTTACTTGGGAAATCTCTATAACTTAAACAAAGAATTTTACCATTTTCCCTTGATAACTTAAAGTAGTACCCTCTCAAGTAACACAACTTGCTTTTTAAAAGCTGAGAGAACCGCTACATCACTAAATTATCCCGCCCAATGTTTTATTATTTGTTCTATACAACGTTCTCTCAAACCTAACATAGTGCTTATATAAATAGGCGCACTTTATAGCTAATTATTAAAGCGTTAATTTGCCATTATAAATAAGTTTATTATACAAAATCATCAGTAATAAACTATGAGTACTTTATAGATACTCTAGCAATGTCACTAGATACTACATATTCGATTAAACAGCTTGTCAGACATGCGCATTTTTCACTAGCCGGTAGCAAGTTGACAGCAATTTGCTGAATAAATGTTTTATTTCAGTTGCATAAGTAAACTTGGAAAAAAATTGTTTTTTAAAAGGTATTTTATGGTTGTCGCCCTTGCCGATTCTTCTTTATATTATTGAACACGACTGGAAATAAAAGCAGACTAATCAAAATATATATATATATATATATATATATATATATATATATATATATATATATATATATATATATATATATATATATATATATATATATATATATATATATATATATATATATATATATATATATATATATATATATATATATATATATATATATATATAATACATTACACCTAAAATAAATAACTCATTTTAGGAAAGTTTCGCATATGCAGAATGTGAAATTCACTTGCGATGGATTTTTTCTGATAAAATATATAGTTTTAGCTCTATATTTATCAAAGCGCTTTGAAAATAATTAAAAATTGATTGAAAAAAATTATATCAAACATTTATTGTTTATGTCGTTTTTTTTTAACCTTTAAATGTAACTAGATGTTAAATTTCCATACTTTAATCCCGAAAAATTATTAAAACACAAACTAGTTAGAGATGAAAGGAATAATACGCAATTAATACCTAAGCTAGGGCGACGTGCAAACTGGTCAGAATGAATGGTTGCGAAATATTCAATTAAACGGCCTTTAAAAAGCTATTTTTTATGGGTTTGCTTTATAACAGCTTTATAAAAGAATTAGTGCGACCCTCTAGAACTTCTAATAATGTACAGAGGGCGCTAATCGCGTTGTTATATCTCTTTTGGCTCTATAAGGGTGCTACAACACATTATTGCGTTATTAAACAGTTAGTGGCTATTTGCACGTTTGATGTACCTTTATTTATTTTAAGATTTATTGCATGCATTACCTCCTTATCTAATAATTTTAACTATTTCTGTAGATACAACGTTTTTGTCGTTTCGGCTTAATTGTCTTAAAACATTCATTATACATTTTTCTTATCAAAATAGCCTGTGCGACCTGCAATCTCATCGCCGATACGGCTGACGTGTAAACTCCCAAAAGACCGGCAACGAATACTTTGCGTGGAGTGCTAAGCAGTATCCGCGAATCTGCCGGTAAAATGTTTGGTAGCCTATTATTTAATATAGCTACTAAGTGCTTTAAGAAGATATAGCTAACCTGAAACATCCTGGCTCATTTTCGTTTCTCTTTAATAAAAAATATATATTTTTAATTTCAGTAGGTGTACCGACTTCTTAAAAGCACGTCATCGTTTAAGATTTAATTTTCTAATTCTAATAGCTAGTTTTCCCGTTTCTCGCCATTGTCAATTTCAATAAGTTTAGCTTAGCTTAGAAAACACACAACAAAATAGCCGAATGACTTACCGCTGGGTATGCCTGCTTTATAGAAATTTTATTTCGTTGCTGACTACTTAAAAAAACCTTTTAAATAACTACAATATTCCAGTAATAAAGCATGTTTGCTTAGAAAGTTATGAGTATGAAACACACATTAACAAAGCATTTAAAAAATACCTTTATAATGGCGTTAATTATAAAGCATTGGAATAAACATACGCAAATTACTCCATAAGGGTTTTATAAAAAGGTTTAAATTAATGGCACATGAGGTTTTATTTGTGCTTTATATGGTAGCTTATAAAGCAATTATGCAGATAAAACGCTGAAAACTCTCTAACAGCTGTGGTGGTCACTTTTATAAAGTCTTGTTAAAGCAAGTATATAAAAGATAAATTAATTAGCTTTACGAAAGTTTTTACAACTATATTAAAAAGCCATATTGCTTAAAAAACTATTAAGTGTAAAATAACACTTTTATAAATATATTAAAGTTCTTTTGACGCCTTTATAAAACTTTTATAAAGAAGAAAATGATATAAAGGACCATCTTGTGTTACTTGGGTTGGTGACCTCCATAACTTAAAGTATTTATCAGTATCGTTAATAGGTATACAACCAAAAGGTTTTCTTTGAAACTAAGTGAAATTTAGTACGTTTGAATACGATCGAAGCCAGGATTTAAATACCATACGAGTAAAGCAAAATCTCTTTTCTCACGAGGTGCGTATACTATTTTTTCGCATTTTGTAGATAACTGTCTATTTTGCATGTCATATTAAAATCAGTTTATAATATAAGTTACTGAGGAAATCTAAAAAGAAACGTAGTAGTCTCACATAATAGGAGCTCCATAATTTTGATGAGTCAACGAGTGAGTCAGTCAAAAACAACATAACCTACCTACCTTCATGTGGAACGATAACGAAGCTATGATAGGGGGAAAGCACGCTGAAAGATTTTGTGTATGTGTATAGAGGGTGTTACAGAATGTTGTGAGGAAAATTGAAGGGAAGATTCTTCATCTAAAAATATGAAAAAAAGTTTTTATACACATGGGTCTGAAAATGCTTCGTTTATATGATACGGGGTGTTTAAAGTTGTTTGTCTTTTATAGTTTATTTCACATTTCCCGAAAACCCGTAAAGATAGTGAGATGAGTTTTCATACACGCAAATGTACAATTATAGGTCACCTTTACATGTACAAATTTTTTTATAAGGCACTTACATCAGTGGCGTTCGTGCCGGTAAGTCCTTATTTTTAGCGAAAAAAACCGTACGCCACTGGTTTTCGCAAAAATTATATTTTTATTTATTGTCTATTAAAGCCAGTTTAATTCTGCTTTAAAAGTACCTCTTGGACTTTTTCGTTTTTACCCACTGTTTTCGAAATAAAAATAAAAGTACGCTAAGCTGTTCCCCGATTTATTCATAATTTTATTATTTTATTTGAACTAATTGTTCAGGAAGAATGTATTTGATTTTAACTTTAGATCAAATGCTGAAAATGGCTTTCCTCTGCTTCAGTGCATGCTGTAAATCGTCAAAACTCATCTTAATATACCCACGGGTTTTCGAGAAATATGAAATTAACTATAAAGGACGAAAAACTTTAAGCACCCCGTATCATAAAAACGAAGCATTTCCGGACCCATGTTTATATGAACTTTTTTCATATTTTTAGGTGTAGAATCTGCCCTTAAATTTTCCTCACAACATTCTGTAACACCCTGTATATTTGGGGCATTGTGTTTTTATATGTTGGTTTATTTTATAAATTTTTTAAAATAAATTTTAAAAAAACCAGTCTACTACTACTATTACTACAGCCTTAAAATCAATGATTTTTATAAGTTACTTGCCAGTCAAAATATTGTATAATCGCCAAAATTATAACTATACATATTTTCTTTTTTTGTTAAAACATATCTATATCTTTTTAAATCATGCGATACTGCTTAGTGTATTTTAAAAGCACTAACTGATCCTTTTAGACCCTTTTATGTAGAAAATATAAAAAAGTTCGCCTGATACGCTTTTCGAATAACACTGTTTTGTGCTCCCTGTACTCAAAAACCACGAGCCGTTACTGGAAAACCGAAATAATATAACAGCTGCAATGTGGTTCTGGTATATTTACTTTTCATTCAACCAAAAAATATTATACAATATACAAATATGCAATGTCATACACGATGACTATAATAAAATTTTAATTTTCTTCTTGATACAATGGCGAAGGATATCAACATAACTGAATTTTAACCAAGGAAGTTTAAAGGTGTATGGAAGCCCAATACTGTGGAACAAAATTGTCCAGGTGTGCAGGGCAGCAGAAATAAGGGGGTTGGCCCCGCGGAATTTGCGCAATGAATAGTAGGTCAGGGCCGGATTTCCATAATTCTTTGTTACTATCTATAAAACTGACATCATCAAATGTCAAATTCCAACATTCACTGTTTTTTTTATTTTTTGCACAAAATTGTTGGTTATTAAAGGATACTACTATAGAATATTTAAAATTATTGTGTAATATTAGATTTTATATCATCTGATATAATATGGAAAGAATAGATGGCGCCACTTTACTGCCTTCTATTTAAATGGTCGATATTTTTGGATGTTTTGTATTTTTACCAAAAATCTTTGTAAATAAATAAAAACACGATTTTTTAAAATAAATTTCAAACATTGTATAATAGTATTATGTACTTATCACCAATTTTGTGATAAAAGAAGGGCAAGATAGTGTAAATGAGTTTAATCTAATCCTAAGATTATGGTTGTACATTAAAAAGTGAAAATTTTTATAACTGCTTTTTAGGCATTTACTTTTCATTAATAACAAACATTCATGAGACAGAATAACAGTGGTTAAAAATGTTTAGTAACCTTTGGTACCTGAGTATCCATTGTAACAGTATCCGTTAAATATTATGTGTGTACAGTATGTCGAGCTTAAAAAGTTGATAATGCAAGATTAAGAAACCAAAAATCTAATTTACTTTTAAACAAATGGTATTGTCTCGAAAGTTGCCTCCTCTCCGATTTTGATCAAATTTGGTATACAGGGGTTTTTTGGGGCGCTGATTTGAAATCTGAAAAAATATCTTTTCGGCAACGTTTCGTTTCCGAGATCTTCATCATCAAAGTTGAAAATTAAACTAACCTCATTTTCACTATATTCTCCCTTCTTTTTGTACACAATTCTTGATTTTTACACTAAAGTGGCACACGATATTTTATAAACACCTTTTAAAACCTTGTATTTTTATTTATTTTACATCTTTTTTCCATTAAATTGCGAACTTTTAAGTTCAAAGGCAGCAGCCATATTTGCTTAAAAAATAAAAGTGTAAAAAGAGGTGTAAAATAAACATAAAAAAAGTTTTTAAAGGTGTTTGTGAAAATATTTTGCCAATTTAGTGTAAAAATCAAAATTTTGTGCAAAAAGAAGGAGGAATAGTGTAAATAAGGTTAGTTTGATTTTCAATTTTGATGATGAATATTTCGAAAACGAAACATTGCCGATTTTTTTTTAGAATTGTAATCAGCGCCCCAAAAACCGTACCAAAATTGTAGTTCCTTTCATTCAATTAGAGGGACCTGTATATATTAAAATTTGCCTGGTCTGCCCAGTAATCAATAATTTTGATCCTTTAAAAGAGTGTACTAAATTATTAAATGAAATAAAAGTACCTAAATGTAAATCTTATTTCTTTTTAATAATCCACAGAAATACACAAACATTGTGGAAATCATTTAATAGATAGTTAAGATTGCCTTACTTTTCTCACTAATATTTCTTATGAAATTTTCATTTTCTATTAATCATAATTGATATATTATTATTTATTCGGTTACCTAACGTTACGTCTTATAAGAAGCACCTAATTTAAATATAAAAAATACTGACCTAAAGTTAAAAAGACTGGTATGTCACCCTTGGATTTGCAAGACAAAACCATACAACCTCTAGTCATTTTGTTACGATATTATAAGTAACAAACAATAAACACAAAATCATAGTCACAATTTAATAAACACTAATCACTAAAATAAGAAGGTTTTGATCAATCCAAAACAACCTCTGCAACCACAAAATATAATCACACAAAGCAAAACAATCGAAACTATTACGGCTCTCATAAAAGTATAATGTGTTTCCTAACTACACATTAAATTATTTCATGGAATTTCGTTTTTGCGCAAAATCGGCGGGGCCAACTCTGACAGTTATTTTCATACTGGGCTGGACATTTTTTGATCGAATGGGCCATAGCATTGGGCTTCCATACACCTTTAAACTTCCTTGGCAGAGACTAACAAACTTCCACTACCATAACTTTCGTATAACCGCATTAAAAATATTTTATTTAGGTTCTTACAAATTCGGTGTATCGATGCGATGTTGTTTTCTAATGCAAGCGTACAGGAGATAACGTTTTTCGGTATAAATTATACACCATTTTAAAGGTAAGGAAATAATCTATGCCTCTCTTGTAACAAATTTTTGAAATATGAGTCGAGTTAAGAGAAAATAGTATCTAAACATTACCGATTTTAGGGTGTCTTTCACTCAAGGAAATATTAAAAACTAAATCCAAATTTAAAAAACTATTACAGCAAAAGCCTAGATATAAGTGTTGGCTCTTATATAGTTTTTAAAAATTATCGATAACTTATACCGTTTTTAAGAGAAACATTATGCCCCGAACTCCAAATTGGATCCAATTACGTACCTACTTTTGACTTCGTTTTTGTTGGATAATTTAATGTATGTTTTGTTTGATAATTTAATGTATTAAGGTGTGTATGGTTTATAATGTATGATATTACAATAATAATAGGGTTATTAAGATATCAATCTAATAGTAGTTTGGGTTATTAAGATATGAATCAAATGGTGGTTCTGAATTTTAATATAGTATTGTCTACAGTTATGTATTTAAAAACACACTTGTTGGATCACTTACTTTATGAATTTCTTTAAAAAACATTTTGTAAAAAATGTAAAATACCGCCTACTTAAATTTTAATTTCTTCTAAAATACGGTGCTGCTTCTAAAAGATATATTAATAGTATAAATAGGTGTAATTTCTTACCTTTAATATTTTTGTAATAAGTCATTTTATATAGTTTAAGTCCAGAAAAGTACAGGGTGTCCAAATAAGAAAGGACACCGGCTCGTATGTCAAAAAATATTTTTTCTACTAGCGTGTGGAAAGCAGCACTTTTCCGCACTAGTGCGGAATATAATCACTTTTTCGCACTAGTGCGGAAAAGTAAACCCTAAAATGTTTTTAATTCTGAAGTTTGACTTAGTATAATTCTATTATTGGCATAGTATTCTTTAATTTGTACAAATTAGTGTAAAATCAACGAAATAATCACTAAAAATTAATATTGTTTTAAAAACATTGTTTCAAACATCCTGGTATATATTAAACTTGCTTGTCAGATTTTTAGTTTTGACCGGTGCCGGTGTCCATATTATAAAAGATCAAAGTCATTAAAAGTCATCGATAATTAAAAGTGTCTTTAGTACATTCTGATCAGTATCGTCGATTTTGAATAAAAAGGTTTCCCATGGAGGCTTTTGACGAGGAATTACCTGAATCCATTCTCAAAGCAGCCAAAATAGCAAATTTAGATTTGTTGCCGTCCAAGTCGAGGCACAGGTACGAGAAAGAATATACAGCATTTACAAGCTGGTGTGGCGAAAAAAATCAAAGTATGACAGAAAAGTTTTTATGGCATATTTCGCGGAACTTGCTAAAACATGTAAACCCAATACCTTATGGTCAAGGTATTTCATTTTAAGAAGTGTCATTAAGATCGAAAAGAACATGGATTTAAGCAAATATTTCAAAGTTACATTATTTTTGAAGAAGCAAAATGTGGGATTTAGACCCAAGAAGGCCAAATTTTCTCGAAAGATGAAATAGCAAAATTTATTAATGATGCTCCAAATCATGTCTATGTATCGATGAAGGTAGCTACAATTTTCGGACTAGCTGGTGCGTGTCGTCGAGAAGAATTGATGATAATTAGCATTGATGATATTGACGGTAAGGGAAATCTTTTAATTGTAAATATTCCAGACTCCAAAAACCATTCTAGCCGAAGTTTTGTCATTTCCGAGGAAATTGAAAATGGAAAATATCTAGCTTTAGATAAAAAGTATTCCAGTTTACAAAGACCGAAACACCACACAAAAGATTTTTTGTTAATTACAAAAAATTGGCTTGTACTGTCCAGTGCATAGGAATAAATACTTTTGGCAAGATGCCCTCTGAAATAGCTGCCTATTTACGTCTTCCAAACCCAGAACTTTACACGGGACATAGCTTTCGCCGTTCCTTAGCTACAATGTTAGCTAATTCTGGTGAAGGCATAACCAATATTAAAAGACTTGGAGGTTGGAAGTCATCATCTGTTGCAGAAGGCTACCTAGAAAGCTCTACAAATTTCAAGAAGGACTTATCAAACAAAATATTATCCCAAAATTCATCTACCTTTGAACACAGCAAAACGCACTCAAGGCCCATTGTACCGTCTTCTAGCAAGCAACAATGTGTCTCTGTTACCTGTAACGACGACCGGTTCAATTGCACCTCAACGGCAATCTTCAACTCCGCAACTTACCCACAACAACTTGCCTCTGCGATTCATTTGCAAAATGCTACCAACTGTTCTTTTACGATTAATGTTGTTAATAATAATAAGTAGTAATGGTAAAAATAAATATTATCTAATGGTTGTTTAGTTTGACTTTTTCCACACACTCGTAGAAAAAATATTGTACCTAACACGTACGGAAAGTGTCTTTTCCACCCTTGACGGCTTACCCGAACTCCACTTCGCGTCGTTCGTGAAACTGCCGTCGCGTGCGGAAAAGTATCACTTTCCGCACTTGTTACGTAAATAACTATATCGCACAGCGTTGCGGAAAAAATATTTTTGGTAAAACTGGCCAAGGGAAATAGCTGTAAATTATTTTTAAGTTTTTTAAACTACCGCGAGATGACGCAACCGCAAGGTAAATTAAAAAATCCATTTTTTCTCAAATTAAGCTGGTATTAATATTAAGAAATATGTGCTATTAGGTACAATTTTGATAGCATCAGGAAAAACTTCATCTAATTCTGCATCACTTTGGATCAGGTTTTTTGTCGTATTTCCAATAATAAGGGTGGAGAAAAATGATAAATAATGCAACTTTAATTGAAAGTCGTCCGCCTTTATGCTCCCCCCCCCTTTTCTTTAAAAGTACTGAATTCTGACCAGCTGTCCCTCTAGCAAGACCTAGAGGACACTTGGACTAGAAAAGCGCAATGCTACAAACATATTTTTAAATTAGGAAATTGTGGTGTAAAAAGTTTTTAAATTTGACGTAATGATTGCAAAGGCTTCTGAAGTTTTTCATTTTACATCGTTGGTATATTCAGTATTAAAAAAATCTACTAATTCTAGACTTTAAAATCCCTTTACATTTTTCTATAGTAATAATTATATCTTTTCGAAAATCAGAATAAAATAAAACTATGATTATAACAAAGAATAATAATAAAATATATGATATGGAAAAAAAGACAAATATATTTTTTCTAATTTTAAATAAAAAGTGATATTTTTTAAAACTGACCGGCGTATTAATACGTTTTACTTCTCAACACTAGTGTTGAAAAGTATAACTTTTCAACACTAGTTGCGAAAAGTCCATGCCATCACCAGTTGCACAAAGAAAATATGAACAAATATATATTTTATTATACCAATTATTAAATTTTTTATAGGCCAAATCGTACTTTGATTACGATTTTTCATGGATCAGACTGACATCGCATTTTGAGTAGCTTCCTCCACATAACTAGGGACATCAAACTAAATTCCGATATTTTTTGTCTTGAGAAATGTAAAAACTTTCTGACACTATGTCAGTAAAGACACCGCTATTAAACAACGCTTAGCAACCGAACTCAATACCGGGTTTGAAAAACTATTATATTGAAATTGTTTTCATTTTCTTGTAGTAAAAACAGTTTCATTTGAAATTAGAAAAAATCTTGTATGAAACACGTTAGGAAAAGTTCATTTTTGCAAACCCCGGGACCGAAATTGGGCCAAAAACCCGGTTTTTATAAATAACTATTTCGAAATTATGTTAGAAAGCAAATAAATCCCAAATTACCTCGAGATCCTAATGCCAATGATGAGCCTCGAATTTGGTACACCCAAAAGAAATTTCAGTTTTGTAT